>JAMYXO010008419.1:0-10874 GCA_033310375.1 Conus canariensis
TTTTTATACCGAACTCTACTAATCTTTGTGCCACCAACGGTTATGCGCGGGGTCCAATCCTTTGCAATGGCCTACCCTTTGGGGTACCCCCTTTGCAAAATTTCAGAAAAACATACCCCCGTTGTAAAGAGCCCCTGAAAACCCGTTTTTTCAATCGTGTGTCATTTTAAAAAAAGGTGCTTGTGTACCAAAACCTGTCTAGTGAACCTTGTTCTATTTTTTTTTGTATTGGGATTGAAAAAATACTGAATTTCTAAAACACTCTGTTATGTTGTGGGCTAAAAAATGTGGTCACGGCTGTCTTTTCTTTTTTTTTTTTTTATCTTTCTTTGAGCATGATATCAGTTTGCTCTTGAAAAAAAAGATGAAGGGTTTTTTTATGTCAAAAGGTTTCAAGGGCCATCATTTGATACCTTTTGCAAATTTTACTTTAAAAAAAACAAACCCAAAAAAACAAATGGGGTTTTTTTTTGTTTGGTGGTGTCTGTAAATCAGCCGTGCGGTGTGTGTGGTTTTGGGTTTTTGTTTGTGTCCATGTCTTACTATGAATGAGATTTTTTTTTCAGATGGATGGTTTGGTTACTACCCAAATGACAATTTTATTTGTTTTCCTTTAATGCTAGATATTTTTAGTAACCCTTTTGCCCAAATTGAGTTATGTTCTGTCTCATTTTTTTAAATGGCCTTCCCTTGGTACCCCATTGCAAATAGACAGCAACATATCGTTTTAAAGAGTCCCTTATAAGATGTTGTTTTTCATGTCAATGTGGCAATATGTCAGGTACATGTCTTGAAAAACCTTTTTTTCTGTATGTGAAGGGGGAGGGGTTTTTTTGCCCCGGGTTTTTGTTGTGTCATTGTATCAAATTTTGAAAAAAAAAGGTTTCTAAAAAAAAAATCATGTCCTGTGGCTAGAAAAAAAGTGTGATCTTAAATTTCTTTTTTTTTTTCCATTTCAATGACTGGTGTTAATTTTGGTCTTTCTTTCAAAGGATGAATGGATTTTACTGTAAAACTATCTGCAAGGGCCTATCACTGGACACGCCTCTGCAAATATTACAGTGAGAAAGCTGCTTTTTGATTACCTTTGACAAATAGGTTATTTTTCCTTTCCCTTGTGTTTGGAACGTTCATGGGGTGATTATCTGCAGGTTGCAGAGGTGCAGTGCGTTGGGGTGTGGTTTTGTGTGTGTGTTGTGTGTGTGGGGTTTGTGTGTGTGTGTGTGGTTGTGTGTGTGTGTTGGGGGGGTGGGGGGGGGGGAGGGACTATCCTTAATTTGCCAGATAACTGGTCTGAAAACTTTTGTACCACGTATGAGTTAATGCCCTTTTTCCTTGGTAGCATTGCAAATATTACAGAAAAAATTTCTTGTCGTAAAGAGCCCGGGTGATAAAATTTTTTTTTTTCTTTTTATTTGCAGTATATGTGCTCGTTATATCTCTGTGAAACCCTTGTTCTTTTATTTTGGTGTTAGCGGTTTGTTGTCGGTATTGTCATGGGGTTTTTGGGGGATCAAATTTTGAAGGAAATTTGATTTCCAAAACATTTTGATATCCTTAGGGCTAGAAATGGTGATCTCGTAGTAACTATGTTTTTTTCCCATTTTCAATGATGGTGTTAGGTTGGTCTTTATTTCAAAGATGAATGGATTTACTGTCAAACTATCTACAAGGGCCTATCGCTGGACAACGCCATTGCAAAATATTACAGTGAAGCAAAGCAATGCTGTGATTACTCCTTGACAATTAGGTTGTTTTTGCTTGTCTGTGTTTGGGGACATTCATGTGTGCTTATCTGCAGGTGCAGAGCCATTGTGTGTGTGTTGTGTGTGTGTGTTGGTGTGTTTGTGTGGTGTGTTGTGTTGTGTGTGTGTGTGTGTTTGTGTGTTGTATGAATGGGAGACTATCCTTAATGCCAGTATTACTGGTCTGAACTTTGTACTACTGTGTTGAGTTATGCCTTTCCTTGGTAGGCCATTGTGTGTGTGTCGACGTGCGTGTGTGTGTGGTGCGTGGTGTGTGTGTGCATGCGTGCGTGTGTGTGTGTATGCGTGGGTGTGTGTGGGGTGTGAGCGTGTGTGTGTGTGTATGTTCCATGTATTCGGTATGAATGAGACTTGGTCTTTCAGATGGATGGTTTGGTTACTAGTCCTAAGGGGACAATTTGTATTTGCTTTATCCTTAATGCCAGATACTTTTAGTAATCTTTGTGGCCACTATATGAGCTATGCTGCTGTCTCATCTTTGCAAAGGCCTATCCTTGGTATGCCATTGCAAATATGACAGCAACATATCCTGTTTTAAAGAGTCCTGATAAGCATTTTTTTCTTTATATCAGTGTGTGCATTATATGTGCTAGTGTACGTGTCTGTGCAAACCTTGTTCTGTATGTGTGGTGGTGAGCAGGATTGTTGGACCGTTTTGTTATATCAATTTGTATCAAATGTTGAAGAAATGGATTTCTAAAAACATATCTGTCGATGTTCCTGTTTGGGCTGGAAATGTGTGATCTCAAAAACTGCACGTACAGAGGTGTATGTGTGTTGTGTGTGTGTGTGTGTGTGTGTGTGTGTGGTGTGGGTGTGTGTGTGTGTGTGTTGTGTGTGTGTGTTCAGTATGAATGAACTAATCCTTAATGCAAGATACTGGTCTGAACTTTGTACTACTGTATGAGTTATGCCTGTCCTTGGTAGGTCACAGCAACATACCCTGTCATGACGAGTTCAGTGGGTGATAAGCATGTTTTCTTCATATCTATGTGTGCAGTATAATGTGCTCGTGTTTACCAGTCTCTGTGAACCTTGTTTGTATTATGTTTTGGCGGAGCAAAGATTTTGTTTTTTGTTATGTTTAATTTCTTTTTCAAAATTTGGAAGAAAAAATTTGGATTTCCAAAAAAAAAATATCTGATTTTTTTTTTCCTGTGGGCTGGAAATTTTGTGTTGATTTTTTTTTTTAAAATTCATTTGTTTACTTTTTAATGTTCTTGGTTTTGTTAAAGTTTGGTCTTTTTTTTAAAAAGATTAAACTGGGTTTTAACAGTAAAATATCTGCAAGGGCCTTCACCGATTTTACACCTTTGCAAAAATTTACAGTAAAAAAAAAAGGATGCTGTTACTACTCCGAAAAATTAAAATAGTTGTTTTTTTGTTTGGTCCGTGTTTTGGAAGTTGCATGTCTGTAATTCAGGGCACATGGAAGGGGGGGGGGTTTTTGTGTTTGGTGTTTGTGTTTGGGGTTGGTGTGTTGGTTTGTTGTTGTGTTGTGTTTTTTGGTTGTGTGTGTGTTGTGTTGGTTTGTGTGTATGGGTATTGGGGGTTTTTGAAGAGGACTTGTTCTTTCAGATGGTTTGGGGTTTGGTTACTAGTGCTTAATTTGACTGTTTGTATTTGATTATCCTTAATTGCCAGATACTTTTTGGATTTTTTGTGCCACTATATGAAGCTATGTTTGCTGTCTCAATTTTTTTCCCAATGGCCTTTTTCCTTGGTACGCCATTGCAAAATATGACAAGAAAAAAAACGTTTACCCTTTTTTTAAAAGAAGTCAGGGATAAGCACATTTTCTGCAATATAAAATGTGTGAAATTATATGTGCTGGTGTACATGTGTGTGTGAAAACCTTTGTTTTGTATGTGTGGTGTGAATGGGGGTTTGTTGAAGGTTTTGTATATCAGTTTGGTATCAAAATGTTGAAAAAATATGGATTTGTAAAACATTTCTGTCGGATGCCCTTGTTGGGCTGGAAAATGTGTGATCTCAACTATCTTTTTTTTCATTTCAAGGGGGACTGGTGTTAATTTGGGGCTTTTTTTTCTAAGACGAATGGGGTTTACTGTCCAAATATCTAAAAAAAGGGCCCACATGACAAAAAGGGAAAACATTAAGTAAAAAGCTTTCTGTGATTTCTCCTTTTGGGGAAATCGGTTGTTTTCCTTTGTCTGTGTTTTGGACTTGGGTTTAGTGCTTAAATTTTCACGTGCAGAGGTGTGGGTTTTTGTTGTGTGTGTGTGGGGTGGTGTGGTTTTGGGTGTGTGTGTGTTGGGGGGTGTGGTTTCGGTATGGGGAATTGGGGGGGGGTTTTTCCTTAATGGCAGGTACCGGACTGGAAAATTTTGGGTTTACCACTGTATGAGTTAAAGTTTTCCGTGGAAAGGGGCCCCCCCTTTCAAAAAAATTTCAGCAAAAAAAAAATTTTTCCCGTTGTAAGGGGGTCCATGGGTTTTATAAAAAATGTTTTTTTAAATTTTTGTGCGTTATGTGTTTTGTAATAACCCTTTTTTGGAAAAACCCTTGTTCTATATGTTTAGTGTGCGGAATTTTTGTATAATTTTTATTTTTAATTTTTAAAATTTGGGAAAAAAGGGTTTCCAAAAAAACATATCTATGTCCTGTGGGCTAGAAATGTTGATCAAAATTCATTTGTTTTATTTTAATTCTGGTGCAGTTTGGTCTTTGTTTAAAAAAATTACGGTTTTACTGTAAAAATTTCTGCAAGGGCCTTCACTGATAGCCTTGCAAAATGTTTTCATAAAAAACAATGGGTTGCTGTTATTTTTTCCCAAAAAAAAATAGGTTTTTTTTGTTTGGTTTTCCCCCCTGTTTGGAAGGCTGTCTGTAAATCAGCTGTGGGGGAGTGTGGTGGGGTGTGGTTGTGGTGTGTTGGTGTGTGTGGTTTTTTGGGGGTGTGTGGGGGTGGGGGTTGTTTCGTTGGGTGTGGGTGTACCATGTGGTTGTGTGGTTTTGTTGGGGGGCGGGGTTTTGGGGGGTGTGAATGTGTGTTTGGAATAGGGGCAGCTGTAAAAAACAAGACGTGGAAGTTTTTGGGGTGTGTTGTGTATTGTGCATGTGTTTTTGGGGGGTGTGGGGGGGGGGGGGCCTCCATGTATCCGGATGAATGGGAGACTTGTTTTTTTTTCTAGGGGGTGCTTTGGTTACTGGGGCCCAAGGGGAAAATTTGATTTGGTTATCCCTTTAAAAGCCAGATACTTTAGTAATCTTTTTTTCCATACATGGCTTTTGTGCTGCTTTCCCCCCTCTTTGCAATGGCCTATCCTTGGTACGGGCCCTTTGCAAATATGAAAACAACAACCCCCGTTTTAAAGAGCCCTGATAAAAACATTTTTTTCTTAAACAATGTGTGCTAGTGTACGGGGGCTGTGCAAAAAAAACCCCCGTTCTGTAAAAGTGGGGTGTGAGTGGGATTGTTGGGCGTTTTGTTATATGAGTTGTATAAAAAGTTGAAGAAAATGGATTTTTTTGAAAAAAAAGTCTTTCGGGTGGGGCCGTAGGGCTGGAAAAAAAAGTTTGGAAAATTTTAAAAAAACTTGTTTTTTTGTCCTTTTTTAATGAACTGGTGTTAGTTTTTGGTTTTTTATTTTAAAAAGGGGTGAATGGATTTATGTCAAATACTGCAAGGGGGGGGTTACTGGGGCAAAGCCATTGGGAAATATTTCAGTAAAAAGCACATCTGTGATTACTTTTCCTTTTACAAAATAGGGTTTGTTTTTGTTTTTCTGTGTTTGGGGCTTATGTGTGCTTTATCTGCACTTAGAGTTGTGTTTTGTGTGTGTGTTGTGTTTTGTGTGTGTTCTTTTGGGTTTGGGGGATTCCTTAATGGGGGGGGGGGGGGATTATGGGTTTTTACCTTTTTACCCCCCCCGTATGAGTTAAGTCTTTTCCTTTTGGTAGGCCCCCAAAAAAAATTTTTTTCAGCAACATACCTTTGAAAATTCCATGGGTGATAAACAGTTTTCTTTCAAATTTTTATGTGTGCAGATTGGCCTCGTGTCCAGTTTTCTGTGAACCTTGTTCTTTTAAAGTTTTTGGGGGCCGGGGGATTGTTGGGCTTAAATTTTTATTTAATCTTTTCAAAAAAATTTTGGAAGAAAATTATTTTTCCCAAAAAAATTTAAAAATGTAAATGGGGCTGGGAAAAAAGGTGATTTCAAGTTCTTTTGTTTACTTTAAAAGGGTCTGGGGGGCAGTTTGGTCTTTTTTTTTAAAAAGATTTTCTGGTTTTTACGTCAAAAAAATTTTGCAAGGGCCCTTCCCCCTGATTTTCCCTTTGCAAAAATTACATAAAACAAAAAATGCTGTTTTCACTCCCAAAAAAATAGGTTGTTTTTTTTTTTGGTTTTCCCTGTTTGGAAGTTGCTGCTGTTTAAAAAGCAGTGGGAGGGGTTTTTGGGGTTTTTGGGTGTGGGGTTTGTTTTGTGTGGGTGCGCTGGGGGGTGTGTGTGTGTGTGTTGTGTTTTGTTTGTGTGTTGTTGTGTCCCCATGTATTCGGATGAATGAGACTTGTTTTTCAATGGAAAAGGGTTTGGTTGTACTCCTAATGACAAATTAGTATTTTGGAAACCGGAAACCAGTTTTTTGAAATCTTTGTGCCACAATTTGGGGCATGCTCTGTCTCAACTTTGCAATGGCCGCTGGTACCATTGCAAATATGGGGCAGCCAAAAATACCTGTTTTAAAAGAGGGCCAGTTTAAGCAGTTTTCTTTTATATCAATGGGGGTGCCTTATATTCTAGTGTACGTTTTTCTGTGCGAAACCTTGTTTTTTTATTTGGGTGTGGGGTGGGAAATTTTTTGGGCGTTTTGTTATATCATTGTATGAAAATGTGAAGAAAAAAGGATTGCTAAAAACGTTTTTTCGATTTGTCTTTTTGGGGGGGAAATTTGTGGATCCGTATCGTGTTTTTTTCCATTTTAATGGGGCTGGTGTTAATTTTGGTCTTTATTTCAAAAGATGAATGGATTTACTGTCAAATATCTACAAGGGCCTGTCATTTGAAAAAAGCCATTGCAAATTTTACAGTAAAAGCAGCATGCTGTGATTTACTCCTTTGACAGATAGGTTGTTTTTGCTTTGTCTGTGTTTGGACGTTCATGTGTGCTTATCTGCATATGCATGTGTGTTGTGTGTGTGTGTGGTGTGTGCGTGTGTGTTGTGTGGTGTGCAGTGTTTTCTTTTTGTTTGTTTTTTTTTAGCGTTTTATAACAACTAAAAAAGGAAAAAAAGCGGGTAAAGGATAGAGTATCTGAAGTCCATGAGAGAAAAAACGAGATATTGGAAAAACTGAGAAAAAGGAAAAAAGAAAGAAAAAAACTGAGAAAGGAAATGCCACTCGAAAAAAGGTCTGATTTGACCACCTGTGTGTTGTGTGGTGTATGTCCTGTTAGTGTCTGGAATCCATGCATTCTTTTTGAAACTTTTGCTTTGGTCTTCACCGACTTCAGAGTAATTATATATTTGTATTAGCAGGATGATTTGGTTTCTAGTGCCACTGACAATTTTATTTCCTGTCATCTTTGATACCAGAACCCTACAAAATCTTTTGTGCCCCCCAAAAAATTTTTTTGCTGCGGGGTCCAATCTTTGCAATGGCCTATCCTTGGTACGCCATTGGGCAAATATTTTAAGCAACATCCCCCCCGTTTGAAAAAAGGGGGAGTCATGATAAGCATGTTTTCTTCATTCGTTGTGCGTATAGTGCTTGTGTCCCTACCTGTCTCAGGAACCTGTTCTTTTGTTTGGTGGGGTTTTGCGATTAAAAAATACTGAAATTTCTAAAACACCTTTGTTTTGATGTTTTTTTTGGGCTAAAAAAAGTGTGTGATCACGGGCTTTTTTTCTTTTTTTTTTTTAAACTTTCCCCTGGCTTTTTTGATTTCATTTTTGCTCTTGATATAAAAGATGAAGGGGTTTTACTGTCAAAAATAAGGGGGAAGGGGCCTATCACTGATACGCCTTTGAAAAAAATTTCAGTAAAAAAAAAAAAAAAAACTAACCCAACAAATAGGTTTTCTTTTTTTTTTTGTTTTTTTTTTCAAAAAATCACACGTGCAGGTTGTGTGTTGTGGGGTTGCGCGCCCCCGGCATGTTGGTTTGTGTTTTTTTTCTCCATGTCTTTCAAGAATGGGGGGACTTTTCTTTCAAGGTTGTTTGGTTACTACTCCTAATTGCCCAATTTTTGTATTTGTTTTCCTTAATGCAGATCTTTAGTAAATTTTTTGTGCCACTTAATGAGCTATTTTGCTGTCTATCTTTGCAAGGGGGCCTATCCTTGGTGGGGGGCCATTGCAAAAATATGACAGCAATGGTTTTTAAAAGAGCTATTTTAAAGGCATGTTGTCTTCATGTCAATGTTTGCATTATATTTGCTATGTAAAATGTCTGTGCGAACCTTTGTTCTGTAGTGATTTGTGAGGGGATTTTTTGACCGTTTTTGTTGTGTCAGTTGTATCAAATGTTTGAAGAAAATGGATTTAAAAAAAAAACCATCTGGTCCTGGGGGGCTGGGGAAAAAAATGTGTAAAATTTAAAAAACTTTCATTTTTTTTTCACAAAAATGACTGGTGTTTAATTTGGTTTCTTCTTTCAAAAGAGGGAAAATGGATTTACTGGTAACTACTGCAAGGTCTTCACTGCCCCTTGCCAAAAAAAATTTACAGTGAAAACAGATCTTTTGATTACTCTTTTAAAAAAAGGTTGTTTTTCCTTTGCCCTGGGGGTTTGACTTTTCATGGTGATTATCTGCAGGTGGGGTTTGGTGTGGTGGTGGTGGGTGTTCGGTAGAATGAGACTGTCCTTAATGCCAGATACTGGTCGAAACGTTTGTACCACTAAAAGGGTTTTTATGCCTTTCCCTTGGTAGGGCTATTGCAAAAAATTCAGCAAATACCCTGTGAAAAAGAGGTCCAGGGGGTGATAAACAGTTTTCTTCATATCTATGTGTGCAGTATATTTGCTGTGTCCATTTCTCTATGAACCTTGTCTATTTTTTTTGGTTTGTTGCGAGATTGTTGATTTTGTTTTTTTTTTAATCTAAAACAAAATTGGGGAAGGAAAATTGATTTCCCAAAAAAAACGTATCTGATGCCCCTGTGGGCTGGAAATGGGGGGATTTAAAAAATATCGTTTTTTTTTTAATTTTTATTTTTTTTGTTTATTTTTTTGGGTTTTTTTTAAAAAAAATTACGGTTTTAACGTAAAAAAATTTTGAAAAGGGGCCTATCATTGATACGCTATTGCACAGGTTAAAATAAAAAAAGATGCTGTGTTTTTAAAATTTCCACAACAAATAGATTTTTTTTTGTTTGGTCTGTGTTTGGAAAAGTGCTGTGGATCGCTGGTGATCCTCCCTTTCCCAAAGAAGGGTACGCTCATTCTTTGTGCCTCCTTGTACGTTTTTTCTTTGATTTCGGGTTTTCAGGGGGGGGCTTTTTGAAGATTTTTTTTTAAATTTTTTTTTTTTGACCCGGAAAGAACGGAGGGATAACCATTATTAAGTTCGCCCGTAGCTGCCTTCTCTCTCTCTCCCTCTCTCTCTCTCTCTTCTCCTCTTCCCTCTTTCCCTTCCTTCTTTTGGGCCCTCCCTTCTCTCCCCTCTTCTCTCTCTCCCCTTTTCTCTCCTCCTCTCCACTCAGCCCTAAAAATTTTTAAAAAAGGTTGATGACTGGCAAAAAAAGCTTAAAAAAACAACAAATATTGTGGGGGTTCCCCCATTTATTGATTTTCCCAAAAAAAAACATTGATTGATAGACCAAACCTTTTACTTAGAAAAACGAAAAATTTTTGGCTTTTCCACAAAAAAAAACACTTACCTTTTTCACTCATATCTCACAAAAAAGGCAACAAAAAGTGTAAAAAAAAAAATTAATACAACTTCTCTTCATTTTCAAAAAAAAAACTTTTTTCCTATGGCTCCCACCAATTTTTACCTGGGTCCCTTATGTTTTACCCAATTTACTCAATGATTTACCCTCCCAAAAATACATCCACCCGTGAAAAAACCCTTTCTGATGATAAACAATACATACAAATCTTCTGATGTTTTTTATGTTTTTGCAAACCACTTTACCAAAAAAAAAAAGTGGGGAATGACCTCGTCAAATGGACTTTAAATAAAAACATGTCGCTTCACCCTCAAAAAACTAAATCCATGCTTATCACAACTGGCAAAAAAAAAAAAACAAAATCTCACTTTAAGTTTCCTCCTGTACACTTTAAAAAAAGAAAACCCCTTGAAAAAGGTTTTCCCCCAAAAATTTCTAGGGAATAACAAATTTATAAAAAATTTGAGTTGGCACTCACATAACCCTCACTATGCAAAAAAAAAATTTCACAAAAAAAAGTTTATCAAAAACCCCCAAAAAAACAAAAACGCTTCCTCAACCTGCATTTCACGCAAGGTCTTTTTCCAGCTCCTATTCAATCAAAAAAGACTATGGTCTACACTAGGGGGGCTGTCTAGCGCTAAAAAAACTCTTTTAAAAACCCTTGTTTTTGCCTACACAACGAGAACCTAAATTAGTCCTCCTAAAAAAAGCAGTAGTCTTCTGGACTCGGGGGCTATAAAAAAAAATTTAAGTTTCCCATTAAATCTGAGATTACAATACAAAAAAAGGGAAAAAATGCACAAGATTGTTTTCTGGGGAAGGGAACCCCAACATTTTCACAGATTTCCAAAAAAAAATTTTAATTCCTCAAGGGGCTTACCCAAACTTCATTTTTCCTGTTTTTTTAGAAAATTTGACTTTTTCAAAAAAAACCGTTTTAACATATTCAGGTTCCTGTCAAAAGGAAATTTGCCTCCCCGAATCAACCAAAAAAAAAATCGCCAATGCATATCAACCTTAAACACCATTATTTCAACCACTTTATGTGCCATACTTACATTCTCCGCCATAAAAAACCCCCACCAATCACCACCACCCTCTTTGCCTTTTTTTATATATACCTGATATTTAGAAAGTGTTTTGTACTTGAAATGCACATGTTTTTATTTTGTTTTTGTAAGATGTCTTTTTTGGTACATGTGTTGGGGTGTGTGTTGTGGTGGGTGTGGTTTTTTGGGGGTTGGGGTGTGT
>JAMYXO010008420.1:0-10874 GCA_033310375.1 Conus canariensis
GGGTGTTTTGTGTTGGTGTTGTTTTACTTATCTCTTTCTTTTGTATTGATGCATTTGACATTAACAAACACCATGCCAATCCACTACGGAGGCCTTTCTCTCTTTTATTGGAGTCAATGATGTTTTGCCATTACATTGCATGTTTGGCTTGGTGATGTGCCCATCCACCAGACCCCTTTTAGTGGATTCCCCTTATACCAGATAATCCTCACAGGGTCACACTTTAGGGATATCCCCCCCCCCCCCCCCCAACCCCCCCAAAACCCCCACCCTCGAATTTGGACTGATATGAAAGGAGGGGGGGGATCCAATGTGTATATAGTGTTCGAACAGGAAGACAAAGGGAAGTCAGTTTCGATCTATTTTTGCTTTTTTTTTTTTTTCCGCTATTATTTCTAATGGTTTTTTTCATGGTCGATTTGATAGCGGGACCAGGGGAGGGACTGGGACCCCGTCTAAATTGTCTTGTGGAACAAGTTCGATTTCGGGAGCGGGGTGGACTTTTTGGGGGAAATGTATGTTAGTGTGTGTGGGGTGGGGGTGTGGTGTGTGTGTGTGTGGTGTGTGTGTGTGTGTGGGGGGGGGATTTTGGGCGGGGGGGGGGGGGGGGGGGGGCCGCGGGGCGCGCCCCGGCGCATCTGTTTTTCCCCTTGTTGTGGACGGTTGGGGGGATATGTGTTGTGTGTGTGTGTGTGTGTGTTGTGTGGTGGGTGTGTGTGTGTGTGTGTGTGTGTGTGGGGGCATGTGCGGGGTGTGTGTCAAATGCCCCCTTGTTTGTGGGTGAGGGGCTTATTGCAAATTCCCTTTCTTGTTTTTCATTTATGTTTTCTTTGACATTTATGTATTTGTATGCCTTTGTCTTTTGAAAATTGTTTAAACCAATGAATTTCATTATTATTATTTTTTATTATCATTATTAATTTATTATTTTATCTTTTTATTATTTCGTTAGTATTTCATTTTTATTTTTATTTATTGTTTTTTGTTATTGTTATCATATCTCATCATCATCACATATCACACATTATTTTATTTTTATCATTTTTTTCTTTTTTTATTATTATTTTCATTTCTTAAACCTACAAACCCCAAAATTTAAAATTTATTTCATTTTTTTCGTTATTACTACTTTTTTTTTAATTTCAATACGTTCCCCACCGCCCCTTCCCCTCCTCTGTTCTTCCCCTTTCCCCTTGCTCTTTTTCCGTTTAACAGTCCCCCAATAACCCACCCCCCCCCCCCCCCCCCCCTCCCCTTTCCCTCCCCCTTTTCCCCGGGTCCCAAAATCACTTTTTTTTTTGGGGCCAAAAACCCCCGGGAGGTCCCCAAAAAAAACCCTTTTTGTTTTAAAAATTTCCCAAGCCGTCAAAAAAAATTTAAAAAAGGATGCTTTTTTTTTTTTTTAAAAAAACCCAAAAACCCCCGGAAATTTTTCCCCTTTTTAAAAAAAAATTTTTTTCTCTATGTTTTTAGACAAATTACAAGATATGTATTTTTGGGAAAAAATTTGGGGGGTATAAACCCCTTGATTGTTTGGTTTTTTTTATCGGCAAAAATGATTGTTTTTGCTTGTTTTTTTTGGTTTGGGTTTTTTGATCGTAGTTTTTTGGGTTTGGGTTGGCTGGTTTTTGGGTTTGGGTTTGGGGTTCGATGGGTTATTGTTTGGGGTTGGGTTTGGGTTTGGGTTTGGTTTGGGCCCGGGTTTGGGTTAATTTTACTCCTCGGATTGGTTGGTTTTAGTTTGTTTTGATTGCTGGTTGTGGTGGGTTTGGCGGGCTTTTTTGGGTTTTTTGGGTTTTAAATTTTTTTGTTTTGGGGGGTTTGGGGTTAAATTTGGTGTCTATTTGATTGCGGGATTCCCCGAATGACTGGTCGGTTGTTTTTTGTTTGGGTTTTTGTTTTGTGGACTAAACGGTTTTATTGATTAAATCCGGGGGCTCATTATTTTTGCTTGCCTTTCTTTCCAAATTATAGTTTTTTTCCCTTTTTTTTTTACGGCTTGTACTATTCATTCTTAAATTTGTATTGAATTCCCATTTTTTTCTGTATCGTGTAGCATTGCTTGTTAAATTTTGTTGTGTTGCACTGCATGTAAAAGCATCCCACTGTGTGGTTTGTGTAGTTTTATCGTCCCGTGCGGGTTTTTCTGTGTTTAATTGGAATTGGAGCTTTTTTCATGAAAAGTCCCCCCTTTTTGGGTGTAACAGCCCCAATTTGTAAACCCCTTTTGGGGGGCTGCCCCAGAAAATATGTTAAAGTTTTTGGCACTTGGGGTTGAAATGACAAGAGAAACCCCAGTTTTTTTCAGGCTGTGTTTTCGGAACGGAACGAAGCCAAAGGCATGGAAAAGAAGGCAGGGAAAAACAAATTTGATAAAGGTTAAAAAAAAGAAAGAAAATTTAAAAGGGAAAAAAGGAAGGAAGGGGGTAGTGAAAGAGGGAAACGAAGGAAGGAAAAGGAAGGAAGGAAGGAAAGAAAAAATATATAAGTGAGTGGGGAAAAAGGATAAAGAATAATAAACAAATATATGGATGGGTATAAAAAAGTAAGTAGGAAAATTAAAAAAATGTTTAAAAAAATAATAAACAAAAAAAACAAACAAATAAAAAAACAAATTTCTTAGATAAGGGAAAAGAGAAAGAAAGAAAGAAAGAAAAATAAATAGAAAAAAGTAGACAAACAAACAAATAAAAAACAAAAAAATTAATAAGACAGAGAAAAAGAAAGAAAGAAAGAAAGTATTTACACACACATAAAAAATTTTTTTTTTTCGGTCAGCTCAAAGACTTCTCCCACCCACCCTAACCCCCCGTCCTTATCTTGTTTTACATGAGATATCTTTTCCAGCAATCCGGGTCCCCATATTGGGTCGTATCTTTACACCCCAATTTTTTCGGGCCGAATGGGGGAATCATTGCCTTGTCTGTGACAAAGCAATTTAAGAACCCCCACTCCCTGTTCTCACAGAACAAGCGTGAGGTGAATCCATCGGTTCAATGGCCGTAAATTCTGTATAATTATATGAGTCCGTGGAAACGAATAAAACGGGTTCTACCCCGTGGAGAAGTGACCTCAAATATCGGCCAAAGGAGCGGGATTGGAGTTCAATGAAGATGTCTCGCGTGCCCTCAAATGCTACACCCCAGGGGTAATGCCCAAATTAAATTTTTAAATGAAGACCTTTCGCGGCGAAGTTCCCAATGATTTTTTCCCCTTGCAAATATCTAGAACTCTTAATTTTTTATTTCCCGGGAAATGTGTGTGGGATGAACGGAAAAAAGGAAAAAAGGGAAAAAAAAGAAAGAAAGAAAGAAAAAAACCCCCATTGAAACAAAAGGAAAGAAAAAAAAGAAAAAAAAAAAAGAAAAAAGGAAAAAAAAAAAAAAGAAAGTACAACCTATGTGACCCTTTTGTACTCGCTACCAATATGTTTTGATGGTGATGATCATGACGAGACGACGACGACGACGATTATTGTGAACGGGCATTAAAATATGTGTGGGCGTGGCTATGTAAGCGAGAAAAAACGATGGGGGCTCGCGTGCGCGCGCGGGGTTGTGTGTGTTGGTGTGGGTGTTGTGAAATATATCCATGTGTGTGTGGCAGTACGAGTCTATATGCCCCCTTTTTTGGGTGTGTGTGTGTGTGTGTGTGTGTGCGCGCGTATGTGTGTGTACACGAACTATTCAACTGCTGTTCTGCAAATACTATATATACTACTATACTACTCATCAACTTTATAACATTTTGGGTGTACAATGTGCATGCTTATTATCCCATCTCCGGGGAAAAAAGCAAAAAAAAAAAAAAAAAAAATTTTTAACCTAGCATCACCTTTTCGGAAATTTCATATCCAGTTTGGGCAGCTGAAGGAATGATGTTTTCCAGTTTGGGTTTTCCATTCATTGACTTTAAAAAATGACAATAGGGGGAAATGGATGTGGCGAAAACACTTTTTTTTCAACGTATGTCAGAACAGAATTATGTCGATGGTTCATTTAATTAAATTTTTTTTCAGTCGTTAAGAGTTTCTTTTTTATTTATTCATTTATCTATTTGATTAATTTTTTCAAGGGGGGAAGTGGGGGAAAAAAAAAACAAAACAACAACAAAACCCAACCTCTCACGCCTATTTTCCCCTTCTTTGGGTTTCTCATGCCTTCCCTTTTGGACCTTTATTTCGCTGCAAGGGGGGCCTTTCGGGGAATGCCAACTGGTGGGATGATTTGAAACAAACTCTAATAAAAATTATGATGCCGCCTCTGTCCGTCGGGCTGTCTGTCTGCTCTGTTTCTCTCCTCTTTTCTTTTCTCTCTCTCTCTCTCTCTCTTTGGAAAATTTTTTAAAAAAAAAAAGAAAAAAAAAAAAAAAATAATTAAGTATTAAATCCCCTTTTTTCATTTTTTTGTTTCTTTGTATAAGCAGACAGGATCGTGTGAGAGTAGTAACACACATTAGAACATTAACCCCAAACCCAGGGATTTTGTATCAAAAACCCCAAAAAACTAAAATCAAAAAGACTTGTCCATTTGTAAGGGAACATACGACTCGATGGTGTGAAAAGGGGCTGCTTGGAAAAAAAAAAGGAAAAAAAAAAAAAAAAAAGAAAAAAAATATAGTGGAAATTACTTTTGCTTTTTTTTTGCTTTTTGTTTTTTTTTGGCAGTTTAAAGGACGTGTGAAGCACCAAAAAAAGAAAAGGGTGGATTTGGGCCCTTAGGGAAAAAAAAAAAACAAACAAACAAAAAAAAAAAAACAAAAACAAAAAACACCGCCTTAGGTGCCCCATTGACCCGTAACTGATGCCCCAAAAAAAAAAAAAAAAAAAAAAAAAAAAAAATTTTATTCACTGTTTGTATCTAAACGTATTCATTTTCCCCCGTTATTAAGCTTTAAATTTTTTTCCCCATTGTGTGTTTTGTTTTTTTTTTTTTTTTTTTATTATAATGATTTTTTTTTCATTTTTTTCCCAGTTTTGATTGATCGCCCTGATTCAAGAACTGATGCAGAGTGTTTTTTTTCTACACTCTTCCCCCCTAAAGATACAAGCACACCAAATGGAATTGGCCAGATTAAAAACGGGGGCCGGTGGGCCCTGACAAACCCCTTTAAAGCAGGGTAGTGTGTGGTGTGTGTGTGTGTGTTTGTGGGGGTGTGTGTGTGTGTGTGTGTGTGTGTGTTGTTTGCCGGGGCGCCGTTTTGGCGTGCTTGCGTGCGTGGTGCGTGGTGCGTGCGTGGTGGTACGAGGTGCTGCGCGCGTGCGGGAGTGTGTGTGTGTGTTTTTGTGTGTGTGTGTTTGTGGTGTGTGTGTGTGTTGTGTGTGTTTTGCGGCGTGTGAGTGTATGTGTTTTCCAAACCCTTTTTATCAGTATCAATTTTGATTGATCACATAATATAAATGCAATTATATGAACCCAAAAAATTGCCAAAAAAAATTGTGCAGATAAAATGTTCCAAAAGACTGAACTGACAGACAAAAACAAAAATGGAAAAGTAATGTGGGGAAAGCAAATTTTTATGTGGTGATTCCCCAAAAGCGAGAGGGCAGACGAATATGGAGGGGGAAAAGTTGTTCAAAGGTGCGTCCAAACCCCAGGGGTTTAAAGAAAAATGATGAAGATGTTTACAAAGGGAAATTTGTCAGCGTCGTGATCCATAATTATGCACTGTGCAGTTGGGTTTTACAGGTAAAATGTAATGTGTTTAAGGGGGGAAAAATAAAAAAAAGGAAAGAAAGACAGACAGACAGACGACAGAAATTTGAGAAGAAAACAGACAGGCGATAGACATAGAGAAAAGACAAGCAGATTAAAAAAAAAAAAGAAAGAAAAAAAGAAGAAAAAGAAGAAAAAGAAGCGAAGAAGAAAAAGAAGAAGAAGAAGAACAAAACAAAAAACAAAACAAAAAACAACAACAACAAAAAGAAGAAAAAGAAGAAGAAAAAAAAGATAAAGGAAAAACTTGAAATATAGGGGCAAGTCACAAAAGCAAACATATAAACCTATGAACAATAAAAATAGCAAGAACGGTGCAATTATCTGATTACATTTAGAAAGGGGAAGGCTGAAAAGGGAAAAGAGAGGAGAAAAAAGGGGTGGGGAGGGGGGAGGTATGTGTGTTTTGGATGGAATTTAATGAGCGGGTTTTAAGGTGGTGAGGATGAGGGGACCTAGTGAAGAGGGTGGAACAGAATATTGTTCCAGAATACGGAAGGAGGGACAAAATTTTCCCCAACAAAATTTATGGACGACTTAAGAGAGAGAGAGAGAGAGAGAGAGAGGAGAGAGGAGAGGTCCAGCAACTCGGGCCCCGGGTTAAAAAAGAAAAGGGAAAAATCAAAATTTCCCGTTTCCCTCCCCCCTTTTTAGCTTTGTCCGGCAGTAGATGCCCTCATAAATTCTTCCCCCTTCCCGCCCTTTTTCTCCCTTTTTGGGCAGTAACCAGGGGAGCTCAAGCCCGAAAAGGCTGCGGTTTATCAGGTGGTCGGTCTTGTTAGCGGTTCAGATAAGATAAAAGGGGCTGACCCTTCGGTGGAGGGCTATCGCCGCAGGTATTAAGGGAAAAAAGTTTTCTCTGTCTTTTTTGTTCTTCCCTTGTTATCTATTTATTTTTTTTAATATATATTATTGCCCTATTTTCAATTTATTGAAATGACCTTTTCTTTGAAAGGGGAACGAATAGGAAGGGGTAGAGTGTCTTTGTTTTATCCAGTTTTTTTGCACACATCTAAAACTGATGTATGAATGCATACTTTTTTTTTACACGCTTAAAATTACGTAATATTTAGTAATATTTAGAAAGAGAAGGAGTTAGTTACCCCCAAAGGCCCACAGCAAACAGAGTACTGACAAGACACTTGCCCTGACTTGTTTTTCTGTGCCCTTGGCAGTAATAACCCCTTCTCTTTCAAAACTTGCTTCATTTCCCCCCCCCGTCACTCCGTTTTAAATTTAATTAGAATGTTTAGGGATTTTCATGGGAAATAATCATCAGTCAAAAACCTTCAGTCACTACTTTTTGTTGTGGTTATGCTGAATATTGGGGCCAGCAAGTTTGTTCATGTGATGTATTTCGGCATATTTATTTTTTTTTATGATGTATCATTGATTTGTTTAATATTTTTTTCATGTGCCATTGTCTGTATATATGATTCCTTCTCTCTTCTCTCTTCTCTCTCTCTGTATGGGGTGTGTTGGGTGTTTGTGTGTGTGTGTTGGGGAGAGGGGAGAGAAGGCAAAAATACAGGATGACTTTGCATTATGTTGATGAAATCACCCAATTGTGCCTTCTTTTCTTTCACTCCCCGATATAAAAAATAAGAAAAAGAAAAGGGGGGGGGGGGGGGGGGGGGGGGGGGGTGCGGCAACAAAAACAAAAAAAAGAAAAAAGGAAGAAAGGAAAGGGAAAAAAAGAAAAAAGGGAGGAGAGGAATAACAAGAAAAATGAAAAGAGGAAAAGTAAAAATGGAAGAAGAAAAGAAGAAAGAAGCGAAGAAGAAGAAGAAGAAGAAGAAGATGCAGAAAAAGAAGAAGAGAACAAAACAAGAGGTTGCAGAAAACGACGACAAAATTTCAGGGAAGGAAGAAGGAAAGGATGAGAAAAAAGGAAGCAAAGGGAAAAAAGAAGAAAAAGAAGAAAAAGGGGGAAGAAAAAGAAGTAGAAGAGAAGAAGAAAAACAAAAATGATATCAGGGTGTGTAGTGTGTGCGTGTGTGTGTGTGTGTGTGTGTGGGGGGTGTGTTGTGCGTGTGTGGTGTGTGTGTGTGGTTGTGTGTGTGGGGGTGTGTGTGGAGAGAGAGAGAAGGAGAGAAGGAGGAGAGAGATTCTTCCTGTGTATTGCGGGAGAGAGCCAATAACACACGCAGAGTTATATTGGGTGGTGGGGGGGAAAAAACCCCGGCAGGTTGCATTATTTCCCTTGGGCCCCAAAGGGGTGCCGTGGAAAAAAGAAAAAACGAAGAAGAAGAAATGAAAAAAAAAAAAAAAGTGGAAAGGAAAGGGGAAAAGGAAAAAATGGAACGAAAACCAATAGGAGGGAAGAGGAGGGGAAAGGGGAAGAAGAAGAAACCAGAACAAGACCCCAAAAACAAGGCAATATAACAAGGAAGGAAAAAAGACAAATTGGGGGAAAGAGGGAAACATGGAAAAAAGGGTTTTTGGGTAGAAGGAAGAAGAAGAAGGAAAAGAAGAAGAAAGAAGGGAGGGGGGGGGGAGGAGGGGGAGGGGGGGAGGAGAAGGAAATTTTTGTTATTTTATACATTCGTGTGTGTGTGTGTGTGGTGGTGTGTGTGTGTGTGTGTGTGTGTGTGTGTGTGTGTGTTGGGGTTTTGCGTGCGTGTGTGTGGGTGTGTGTGTGTGTGTGTGTGTGTGGTGTGTGTGTTGTGTGGGAATTTTCGATCCCAAAAAAAAGACAGATGTACGGAAAAAAGTTATTTTAAAATACTTTTTTCCGTAGTTTTTTTCACCCCTTTGTTAACTAAAATTAACCAAAGTTTGTCCACAATTCCCCATGTTTTTTTGCCTCCTCATTTTTCTAAAGTAGATGAACAAAGTTCATGAAGTTTGTGAGTGTGTTCTCAGACCCCCTAGTAAGTGATACCAGTTATTTAAAATTTTACCCTGTTCATGAAAAATATTTATTAATTTCATTTAAGTGCTTTTTCCTCGCTGGTTTGCAAACTCAAATGATTACCACCGAGAGAGGAGAGAGAGAAGAGAGAGAGAGAAGAGGAGAGAGAGAGGAGAGAGAGAGAGAGTTATTTTAAAAAAGTTCTCAAAAGTAAAAACTCTATTCATCATTCAGGGAAACAAACCTACCCTTTTCTCAGATGGTTTGGCGGCGAGCATGGGTTGGCTGGGGACGTTTTTTCTAAAACCGAGCCCCGTGCCCAAGGGAGACACAAACAAAAGGACCGCAAAGAATCAAGTAACTGAATTTTCGGCAGGGGGATTTGTCATTTTTTTTTTCATCATGCCTACCAATGATAACCCCCAAAAACCCGTTCGGTGTCTCGTTGCAGCCAAATACCAACTAGTTCAATGTCAAACCCGGTTCCTGGGACATTTTGGACGTGAAAAAGAAGAACGAGAAACCCCTTTTTTCAGTTTAAAAAGCATTTGGCGTGTGCCAAAATGAGAAATAAGTGGTTTTCGTTATCGTTTTCACTGTCCCCAAAGCTATTGTTTTTGCCCGAAGAAAACCCCAAGAAAACGAAATGCATTTTGTTTGTTGTTTTTTTTGTTTGTCTATTTCCTTGGCGGGAGCTAACCCCCCCTCTTTTTAAATTTTGCTTCATTTTTTACCCCCAGTCACTCCGTTTTGAAGTTTTGAAATAAAACCACTTTATTTTTCGGCAATCTTTTCGTTATTTCTGCCATTGGTGAGGCGGTTATTCAATAGGCAAAACTTTCCCCAAAAAACCATTAGAGACCTCCTGATAATCGTGGATTATCAATTCTGGTTTGTGTAGAGGTACAAAAAGGGGCCAGCCCCAACGCTTGGATAATGTTGTGTAAAAATATATGATTAAACAAAAAAACAGGAAAGGAGTTACAACGGTAGGTTTTAAAATTTTCCCTTCAAAAATACCATCAGGTCAGGAGTTTTGACTTTTCAGAGAGCGAATCCCACTAGATTTCGTCCGTGAAAATTGGCCTACGAGTCATAAACAACCTTTCGTATTCTTTAACTTGAAAAGTTGTCTTAACAGAAAACAGAAAAAAAATGCGATCGGAAAGATTTAAACAATTATTTGTGCTGCTGTTTGGTGTGATTTTTGATTTTGGGTTTTTAGGCCCATTTCACTCCAGAATTCCTGAACTTTTTTTTTCTGTTGAGCGCGGGTTTTGTTTTTTTTTTGTTTTGTTTTTTTTAAGAAAGTTGTACTGTCGTCGCTTTTCGCAAACCATTTTCTATATTGCTTTTTCCCCGAAATTTTACGCGGTTAAATTTTCCCAACTTTCTCATTCTTTTTTTTTTTTGGTCCCTTCCCCTTGTTCCCAAGGGCCGACTTTAGCCCCTGACAATTTTTCACCCTGCTTCCGGAACAACCCTCATTTAAACGGGACAGCACGTTCCGAACGGTAAAAGACGGTTTTTTAACTAAGATTTTCTGAAAAAAAAAGGGCTTTGGCCGCTGCTTTAAAATGAAAAAGGATTAAAACCCACCGATTTTTTTTTCGAAAAACGTTTTATTTCTTTGGCCTTGTTTTGTAATTTATTTTGGACGGTTGAGGTGGGTAAAGTTTCCCCCCTTTTGTTCCATTTGTTTTTAGCCCGTTGAGAAATGAGATAGTCATTTCATATAAGTGAATACTAAGTAAAACTTCCTTTTCTCCCCCGACAGATCCGTTCAGTTTTTTAAATCCAGCAAACGAAAATCAAGGAGAAGCCGAAAAAAGATTTATCTTTAGACGACTTGTTTTGATAATGAATAGCACAGAAATTGTTCAAAAAGGGGTTTTGGTCAGCGAGATTTTTCCCGGTTTGATTTGTTGTTGTGATGTGTTTTTTTTTGCCTCATCTGTCCCCAAAGGTTTTAAAAAAAATAAAAGGATACCAAAAAATTGCGGACAAATTTTTATATGAAAGTGAAACTGGAAAAGAGAAAAATTGTATTTGAAAAGGGGGATTTTGGGAGGAAAGAAAAGGAAATTTGTGTAAGATATGGGCAGTAATGTTATAAATATTTAGGAAAATTTTAAACCGCTTTATTAACTATGCGGTGGAAGGGTGGCCCCCTAAAAAAAAAATTAAAAAAATAGCTTAAAATGCCCTTTTGGAAATTAAATATATTTAAGAATTGTTTTAAATATGCGTAGTTGTCCCCTGTTTGTAGGGGGTTTAGGTTGGGCTCCCAAAAGTGGGACTTGAAG
>JAMYXO010008421.1:0-10873 GCA_033310375.1 Conus canariensis
GGGTTTTTTTGGGGGGGGGGGGGGGGGGGGGTTTGGGGGGTTTTTGGGGGGGGGGGGGGGTTTTTGTTTTTGGGGGGGGTGTTGTTTTTGGGGGGGGGTTTTTTTTTGGGGGGTTTGTTGTTTGTTTTTTTTTTGTTTTTGTTTTTTTTTTTTTTTGTTTTTTTGTGTTTGTTTTTTTTGGGGGGGGGTTTTTGGGGGGGTTTTTTTTTGGGTTTTGTTTTTTGGGGATTTGTTTTTTTTTGTGGGTGGGGGAAAAATTGAATTTGGGAAAAAATTTTAAAAAAAAAAAAATTTTGGGTTTTGGAAAAAAAAATGAAAAAAAAATTGACCTTGATTTACTTTTTTTCAGGCAAATAAAAAAATTGGAAAAAAAAAAGCAAGGAAAAATTAATTTAAAAAAGGTTGATTTTCTTTTTTTTGTTGAATTTTTTTATTTTTGTTAAAAAGGCCTGGGTTTTGAAATTGGGTTTTCCTAAATTTTTTTTGTTAAAAGGTATTTATTTTAAATTTTTTTTAAATTTTCCCTGAATCTTAAGGGGAATCTAGGATCTAAACCAAATTTTAAAAGTCGTTTCTTGCATATAAAAAAAAAAAATGAGTAAAAATTAAAATAACCCGAATGGGGCATATTTTTAAATCACTTAGCATATAATGAATCAAAATTCGAGGGCACTTGGCAGGGAAATTTCATCTTTTATATCCCCTTCCTGAAACGAAGATAAAGCGAAACAAACAAACTTTTAACACACTCAAATCATGCCCCAAAAAGTCAAAGGACTTGACAATTCATGGGCAAATTTTCCTAGTTTCACCCTGCAGACTTCTGAACATTTTTTTAGTGCATCCTTTCAGTTTCTGGGGATCCGTAACCATTTTGGGGTTAACAAAACCCTGCTTATAAGCTGTCTGACAGGAATTCAACGCTGTTTCCCTGTATGGGCATACAACCCATCTTGGGGTTTTGGGGGTTTTTTCTTTGTTGTTTCCCCCTTTCAGAACCCTATAAAGGACAGTTTTACATTTTTTTAAGATTCGACTTTGGTTTTAGTGAAGGGGAAAATTTCCCAAAAAGGGCCCTAGGTAAAAAATTTCCTCTTTTTTGATCGGTTCTGATATCCTCTCTTACCTCCATCTTGCGACCACACTGCCAGTAACAAACTTGTCAAATCAATGATTCGTCCTGTGTATCGTAGGGTCTTGTTTCTGGTTTCTGGGTTTTACTCTCCTTTGCAAAGCAGACAAAACGGGTGCCAGGGAAACCCTTTTTTTTTTTTTTTTACCATGGTATTTCGAATAAAGAAAAAATAAGCGTAAACTTTCACCCCTTTAGTACCACCCCCTCCCCCTTTCCTTTAGTCGGCACCCCTCCTCTCACCCCCCCCCTTCTCACCTCCAACTCTTCACCCCCCGATATCATTTTGGGGAAGGTATAGCCTCAAACATGAACAAACCCTTCTCCTAACATTTAAAGTGCTGACACACATTCCTTCACTAACATGCATTTACGTTTTCACATCCTTACAGCAGGCTGAAGAAGTGGACTTAAAAAAAAACAAACTTTCAATAGTGACTTGAAAACCAGGCACAAAAAAATCATTTATGTCTAACGGGGCCCCATGTTCGTTTTTTTTAAGTATTGCCCCGGTTTTCTTTCCTTTTAAAAAAACACATGCACTCGACACACAAATGAAATTTAAAGCATGTAAGCAGCACATACACACAGGGCCCTATGCATAACTGGGGGACCATGGGGACACAAACACCACCACACACCACACACACACCACCAACCCCCCACACACACACACAAACCCCCACACACACACACACATTCTCCTCCTCTCCCCTCCCACTCACCCCGCTTTTCTGCACTCACCAAGATTACTGGGGCACATGCGCATAACATGCATGCATACTTACACAAACACACAAACACACACGGGCACAAACACAGACCATACACACTGTGAAACAAAACCATTTATTGCCAGAGAATTTAAAATTTGTTTTTGACATACCACCCTCTCCCTTTTCCCCCCACCTTCCTCCCCCCGCCCCCCTCCACCACCCTTCTCAAACCTTTTTCCCTTTTCTTATCTTCCTTCCCCTCCCCCCTCCCTCCCCCCCCCCACCCCCCCCTTTCCCTCTTGGCCCACCCTTCTGCCGCCCCTTTTTTGACAACATTGAGGGTGAATTTCCACAGAACCCCCCCACACTCACCAAACCAATTTTTTTTCTTTGGGGTTAGGTTTCGGGTCTCAGTTGAACCAAAAAGGGAAGGGACATGAATCTTCTTTTGCAAAAGTCTTCTTTAAGTGCCCTTTTTGAAAGGGGGACACAAGACTTTTTGTTACATTCACTACTCCATATCACAGCCAGTAAAGGTGCAGTATCCCATGGGGTTATAGAAAATCGGATTTTTTTACAAAGGAAAAAATTTGGGCTGGGGGTCAAAGAAAATAGAATGCCTGATCAAGTGGAAAAGAAAAACCCAAAGGCTAAAAGGGCATTCAAATTGTATAAAAGGGTCACTGTCAGGAAAATTACTATTAAAAACATAATTAAAAATACGGAAAACCCCTGCGCCCCAGAGTAATGGGCCAAACGGGAGGCCCTTCACAAAGTATTTGAGTTTAAATTTTAGTGCATTTACACACCATTAACTTTTTAAATGGGAATGGGTTTACCAAAAAAAAAAACGGGGGGAGGGAGACATGAATTTTGGAAGGGGATGGGAATTCGCAAAAAAAAAGATTTAAAAACAAAATAAGAAAAAAAAAAAACGAGCAAAACAAAAATACAAAAACAAAAACAAAAAAACAACAAAATACAAAACAAAACAAACCGGAAACAAAACAAAAAACAAAAAAAAAAAACAAAAAAAAAAAATCAAATTACCCCCACTTTACTGATCCTCTAAAAAGTCAAACTAAAACTTTTTTCCCTTTTGGGACAAAAAATCTTCATGCGTTTTTTAATCCATCCACTTTTTTTTTTTTAGAAAGGTGGCCATTGTAGTTGAATGACGTAAAAGTAAAAACATGCCACCGATATTGTGTTTAGAAACTCCTGAAGATTAAGGCGCCTTTTACAGGTTTAAAAAAAACAATGACAAGGGAAAATATCACGACTTGAACCTAAATTTTCATTTTGGGGAAATGAAACGAAAAACACAAAAAGAATAACTTTATGAAAAAGGGGATATACGATACTATATTTGCATTGCTGTAATAGTCACAAATGTTTTCATTTTAACACGGGCTCAAATTATAATAATTACAAATAGCATTGTAGGGTAAACTAAAATTTTTTAATAAGATAATAGGGGGAAAAAAATGTTTGTGTCCCTTCTGCACACGGGCTAAAATTAAAGATACCACAACAAAAATGATAAAAATTAACACACTACAACAAAATAACTTTTATACTTATATCTGCGTATGCGCTTGGGTTGGGATTTTTCTTCATTTTTGGTGAGGGGTTTGTATAAGAGGGACTATTTTGGGGGATGTTTGGGCCCTCGGGAAAGGGACATCACCGCAGGGGTTCTGTGACAAAGAAAGGGGTTCTGTGTTATTTGGATCACACATGGGCATGCATGCACACCACAGCATCTCAGCAGGGCACATAAACGCATGCACACATGCACAGACAACTATACTACACACAGATCTTCCCAAACACACGCACGGCACCCGCCCCCCAAACACACACACACACACACCACCACACCCACAACACATACACAAATGTTCACACACACACACACCCGCACAACACACAAACCAAACACACTATACATAACACACATACACTCGCCATGCACACTCCAATGGGGCATGCACACACTTTTGCCATTTCCTACTCTATTTTCCCCTTTTAAAACATACGGGGGTCTTCCTCTCTCTGGACACACACACACACATGCACACACACACATACAACACGGGCCGCACCAGCACGCACACACACCGCAAAACACATCACACCACAAACAAACATTTTGCATCACTGTTTTTGTTCCTTGCTCTCTCTTCTCTCTCACACACACACACAACTCAACCACACCCACACACACAACAACACACACCACACACAACAACACACCACATCTCTCACACACACACAGTCACACACGCTTTTCATAGGACACCATACATGCAACCACCACAGTTCAAAAAGGGTCCATAAATACACCTGTGTGCTTTGTGTTAAATACTGGCACGGGACATCTCGGGCCAAAAGGAGGCAAGACACCGGAAAAAGCCTCACAGAGCCTCTGAAGATACAAAGGCACAGGGGAAGCAATGCCTTTTTGGGCGCGAAAAAAAACTTGTCAAGCTTTGCATTGCAAACTGGGGTCGGGTTTTGAAAGAAAGTTTTTAAAATATACAAGACTTTTCCTTCAAGCCAAACTGTGTTTTAATCAATCCTAAACCCCTACTTACTAATTTTTTTTTTACACACATTGACATAAATATTTACATTGAATTTTTGAATTTTTTTCTTTCTTTTTTTCTTAAAAAAAAAAAAAAATTTAAACACACAATTTTAGATTAAATCACCCAAAATTTTTGCATAAAAATCATTGGAGAATTTTTGCTCTGCTGTAATGTTATTGTTGATTTTAAAAAGGGATCATTATGCTTGCTATCCATTAGGAAAATACAGGAAAATTAAATCTTGATATCACCCCCCCTTCCAAAGAAAATGCACTAATTTACTAAATTTTTCTGAAGCACTGACTGATCAGGTAGACTTTTAAACGCATCATTCACTTAGTCCCCATAGATGGTTTTGGAAATGTCAAGGGAGAAATTTAGCGTTAATTTTGCTTCACTAATAAAAGTCATTTTCAGGGAACAGATCGGATGACAAACAAAGCTTTTTGCCCCATCAGTCTTTTTTAACTTCATCAGAGGGGAAAAAAAGCGCCTAAAGATTAAAACAATACCCTGGATCACGGGCCTTTCCGTGTTTAAAGGTTTTTGGGCTTCTACACGTTTGCTTGACCAAAACTTTTAAATTGTTATCCCCTTTTTTTTTTTTCCAGAACGGGTCTTTTTGTCCACGTATGTTAAAGGGACGCTCTCTATCAACATTTATTTTTACACACACACACATAAAACAAGTCAAATCAAAAACCTTCAAAGGCAGCCTTTTCTGCAAAGCTGTTCCACAAAACATAATCCTTACTTTTTCCAACTCACTTTTGACTTCACGCTCCCAACAGTGCATTTCCCAACCCTACAGCTACATAGGGTTACTGTGTCTTTTACTTTTTTTACCCACTTCATATTTGTGGGGCATATAAACTGTACCATCAAAGATTTCCCCAAGAGGTTATACCTTTAAACCCCATATGGGCGCTTTTTTACCCTACTCATTTCATGACACACAGCACACAGCACAACACAACACAGCAAACTGCGTAAAACCCTTTTTTTATTTTTAGACAATGTTTTGGGTAACAACATGGTACCGAAATTTGAAAGATTCAATTTTTTTCATTCAATCACTTATTTGTGCTGTTTTGAGTCATAGCTTTTATTTTAGAGGACCACTGAAAAAGCCACATTATGTTTTAAATTTCTGCCTGAAACTGTCCTTTTGTTCTCACACGGGAAAAAAGATAAAGCCCCAAAATTTAAAAACTTTTTTAAAAAATTTTTTTTTACTATTTTAAGTGAATAACTCAAACCCACACAACCGGGTTTAACCTTTTTTTTTGAAAAAATGGAATTTATGCGCCTGATGATTAGATGCAAGTTCGTTCTTCCCAGAGCCCTGGTAAAGGGAAAAAGGACCATGCCTCTGGGCATAGGGAACGGTGGGGAATTTGTAAAAGCAAATCTTTCAATAAAAACATTTTAAAACTCCTTTTCAATTGTACCAGGGGCACGTTCTTAACTTTATCCACTTTTTTTCTGTTAATACCCCTTTTGCCATAACAATTTTAAAAACCGTTCCCCCTATATAACCGTCCTGGGGAACCTTTATTTTAATTTCCCTTCAATTTTTTGTCCACTTGATGTTTTTAAAACACACTGTTTTTTGAACATAATTGTAACGAAATGGCCACCTTTGTGCAGGGGATCAGTTTTTAATCGTTTAAAAAAATTTTTTTTTTTGACTCTTTGGGGTGAACTGTGATTACCATAAAGGATTTTCCAGAACACAAATTTTAACACGTAGGCCCCCGTGCCCCTGGATCAATAACTCAAAAGCCACAAGACAATATAGGGATCTGGGCTGACCCCTTTTAAAAACCCGACACATTGTATGAGATACCAAAAAAAGAATCTTGAAGCAGGAAAGGATTCAGATTTTCTGTAGTCGTTCAGTATCCCAGGGAATTTAGTTTTATAGTCTTCAATATCCACAGGGAAAGCACTTACAAGCATCTTTGTGTTTTTTTGTCCTCGATTTTAAAGATACCAGACTTTAATCTCAATGGAAGTTTTCTGAGTGGGTCCGAGGGGCGGGGGACGATCTGGCCTGGAACAAATGGGGGGTGCTATGGGGAGGGACTCGGCCTTTTCGCGGTGCTTGCTTTCTCTACTTCGCGTGCGTCTCTTCTCTGATTCATCACCCCTTTTTGGCTGCTTCGCCAACTGGGGGTCCAGGCAAGCACTCCCATGTTAGGGTTAGTCCGGCCTTTAAACACTTTGAGGCAGCCTTGGGAAAGGGTTTTTTCTGCCCCCCCCCCCCCCCCCCCCCTCCCCCCCAATTTTTTGCTTTCCCGATCTTGTAGGGCACACAAGCAGCCTCTAACCGACACTGCCGTTTACATCCTTTGGATCCCCGATGACATAAGGCTTACGTCACAGATCACTTTATGAGTGCACCTTTGGGAAACACCCCTGATCTTCTCTCAATTGACTACTTTACCGATTTTGCAAAAGGGGAAAAAGGAAAGAAAGTTTAGGCCCAAAGAGCACTGAAAGGAATAAATTTGACTTTTTTTAAGGGGGAAGAGATAAAAGATGTTCGGGTTCCATCCTGTCAAAAACAAAATACGGGCTAATTTCCCTTTTTGCATAAAATATCCATGTCTGCCGGGAAAGATACAACACCGCATCTGGTCGGAAATTTGAAAGCAATCTCACACATCATTTATGGAGAAACTTGAGGGCCATCTAATCGACCCATTTTGAGCCACTTGCTCTTTTTAAAGGGGTAACTTATTCTATCCTTTCTCGCCTCCACAGGTTTAAACCATTCAAAAGCTAAAATTGAAATCAAAATTTCGGGAAAGGGGAGAGAGAGCGGCTTGACTCTTTCCATGCGGGTGAATTTTTCTGACATTTTTTAGAAAGAGAGTCGCCTTGGGGGATTTTTTGTTTTTTTGCCTTTTTTTTGAAAACTCTTCAATCCTTTTTTTCAGGCTTTAAATTTATTTTGAGACTGATTTAATGCTGACCCGAATGGGCAAGAATCCAATTGTAGGGACAAAACTAGAAGGGGCGGGAAGAATATGCGGTGGGTGGGTTTTTCCCCTTTCTAGGGGAAAAAACAAACAACAACCTATAAAATTGGGTTTTCGGCCTCCACCAAGGTCCTGTTCTTGTTCAGTATGTTTTCAGTCAATAGGTTTTTTATTTGTCCGTCAGCAAGACAAAGTGAAAAAACTGAATCCGTCTTTCAAATTGGTGGAAATAGCACCTGGCAAGGGCCCAAAACATCAAGTTAGGGCAGATCGAACAAAAAAGGGGGGTTTCCGGGACCTCGCTAAGAGCAAGTTCCACAAAACTAAATCTCTAAGTCCTTTTTGAAAAACTGAAAAATTTGATAATCACCTCCCAGCACCATTCCGGGGAAAAATTGATTGTTCTGTTTTAAAAAATCTTGACATCACATCAAAAATTGTAAAAAAAACTCGTCTGCAGGCCCTACGTTACCCCCCGGGCAAAAGAATTTTTGCGCACTCTTGAACTGACACCGGGGGACCTTGCAGAGGTTGGGGCTTTCTCAATATCTTTTTAAGATTTATTTTACTCGTAAAATAACATAGGGAATTGATTTGAACGAATGATCTGATGTGACAATGAGTGACTTGGACAATTTGGAATTGTTTGGACAATATGTCTATTAAAATTTGGTGAACCAAACAACTTTTGGACTGACGATAAATTTGATGTTGTGTGATCTGATACAGCAACTGTGTGACTGAAAAGGGGCAGCTGTGTTACGATGGACAACTGGTCAACTGATGTGACAGCTGGAACGTAAAGCTAACAATAATTTTAAGGAAGGGGGGGTAAAGACCAAAAAAAAAGGGGGGGCAAAAGGAAACAAAACAGGGGACAAAGTTTTGACTCATGATCTTTTTCGAGTGCAAAAAATTTTAGACACAAAGTTATTTTTAAAAAAAAAATTCACGCAGAAATTTTTTAAAAATCAAACATTTTGCATTGATTTTGTTTCCTTTGACCCCCCTTTTTTTCAGTCTTCACATTTTACCAAATCAGGGTTTTTCAAAAAAAGACCCAGAAAGGGTTTTATCAGTTCTAACGTAGCTTTGGAACTTTAATGGCTGTGTAAATTTTAGTGTGATATCTGTGGAAAATGTCACATGTGAACGTTTGGCATCGTGCGAACTGATTGAAAACGTACCCTGTGTTTGACCAAACCTCTGCTGTGACAATGCACCCCATTGGCCCGGGCCCTAAACTTGAAAACTACAACACAGCTGTTGGGAACTGGGAAACGGGGCTCTGCTCAGAGGCCCCCCGCAAAATATTCAGTAAACTAACACGGAACAAATTTTACAGGAAACTTTTTGAGTAAGCGTGTCAGGGATAAGTACAAAATTTGGTAGTTCACCGACAAGGAATTGTGCTGAAAAATGTTGGTTAAACTGAGAAGGGAACTACGGGGAAGTGTTAGGAACTAACAAGGAAACTACGGGAATTATCGTAACAAACAACAAATATTACGGAAATTTTTTAATAAAAATGAACGAGGGAATACTTTTTGAGGGTTTTTTAAAAAAAACTAAAAAAAAGAAATACAACTGGAAATTTTTTCGGGTAAAAAAAAAAGGGGAAAAGAATGGACCTTGTCAGGTAAACTGAACAAAAAGAATGCAAAAAACATGTCGGGGTACACGGGAACAAAGGAATGACAGGAAACAGTCACAAAGGAACAAAGGAATGTATATAAATGAATCGGTAAAGGAACAGCAATGATTCGGAAATTTGTCAGGTTAATTGAACAATGGGAAAAAACAGAAAATTTCTTTAAAGTGAGCATGGATGAACAGGAACATTTCAAACAACTGAAAATTTTTTATTGATAGAAACATAATGTTAATTTTACATCGTGGGTGGAAAAATACATGGAAACCCTTTTTTTTAAAAAAACTTGTTGTTTCCCACTGGGAACAACTAAAAGGGAGGTCCAGATTCTTTCAACCGGACGAGTTGCACCTCCAGGCCCGGGGTTTAGTTGTTTGTTTGTAAGATTACTCGACTGGGGGGGGGGACTCCAATTTGGGGGAGTTTGGAAAAGTCCACGCTACGATGATGTTTTGGGAAACTGTAATTAAACAAAAATGAGATAAAACAATGTTCAAGTTTTTTTTTGAGTACCACACTGTTGTGGGGCTCCCCTCTTTCCCCCGGGGTTTTAGCGGGAGAGTTCCCACTCCCGGAAACTAAAAATCTGCGGGAATTTTGTGATAAGGGGCGAGTGAAAGTTCCCCACCACCACGGGGAAAGCTGGGGGGTCGTAGAGACTCGTGAGGGGGGGCCGAGTGAGGAAAATTTGCCACCACCACGGAAACTGCTGGTCTTTAGAGATCTGTAGGGGGGGCCGAGTGGGGGGAAAAATTGCCCACCATTGTACAAGAACGGCGGGTCGTGTCGTAAACGTGGGTGGGCCGAGGATGAGAAATGCCCCCCTCACAGGAGAAACGTCTGTGTCTGTAAGATGTGGGGAGGGGCCGGTGATGAAAGTTTGCCCCCCCTACAGGAAACTGTCTGTGCGTAGAGACTTTTGGGAGGCCGAGTGAGTGAAAATGCCCACCACTGTCAGAAAACGTCTTGTCTGTAAGACTGGAGGGGGGTTTACTGAGATTTGCCTCCAGTGACAGGGAAACTCAGGGGGCTGCAGAGACTCTTGTGGTCTGTAGAGAGCGTCAGGGGTGGGGTTAGTGAGAAAACCCCCCCACTGTACAGGAAGCTGTGGGGCTGAAACTGTTTGGGATGGGCTGACTTAGAGTTTCCCACCTTTTTGAGAAATTGGTGGGGTCCCGAGGTTTTGAGGGTTTCCATAAATTTAAACCTGGGGCCAGTCCCCCAAATCGAGTGTAACAAAGTGTCCTTTTAGGGTCCGCCCGGACACAAAACTTTAAAAGCACTTGGCCGAAAGCCAAGGGGTCCTTCCCATCTGTCCTTGTGGGGGGAAGAAAAAAAACCCGGGGGCAGTCTCAAAAAGCCCATTACTGAACGCCCAAGGGGAGAGGTGGGCCAACAAGACAGCCAATGACAAAGCTCTCACATCACAAAGCGGAAAAACGGATATTCATCTCAAGGGGTGGCGACTGCTAATCAAGGCTTTACAAAGAAGAAAAATCTGAGAAAAATCTTAAAAAAAAATAGAAAGCCTCTTTTTACATTGTAACAAGATTGTTTTTTTTTTAATCATTTTTTTTATTTGAATTTAAACTTTCTTCGTATATAGTTTTGGTCATGCTGGGGCCCTTTGACAGAAGAAGTTCCCAGACTGTAAGTTCGATATTGTTTTCATATTTTTTTCCCTTTATTTTTGTGTCCTTTTTCCCCTAAAGTAAAAAAACAGTGTACAACATGTGGGGGTTGGGATGTTCTGGGGTTTTGTGTTTAAAAAAGGTTTTTCCCAAAATTTTGCC
>JAMYXO010000840.1:0-37115 GCA_033310375.1 Conus canariensis
GGAATTAATAGAATCCTCTAAATTTGCTAAATACTGTTTTTGGGCGTAAAAGCCAGAGAAGGATCAATTATGTTTGTCTTGTTTGTGCTTGCGACCCTAGCAAACCCAAAATTATGTTAAATTTGAGTCGTTTTTTCGTTCTATTCCCGCTTAGTTAGGCCCTTAGAAGTATCCAAAATAAGTTGTCATGTGTTTTATGCTCTTGCTTATGGGACGAGGTGAACAGTTGTGCCGAAGAAGATGTGTAAGGGGTTCCAATCAAGTTTTTTTTCTGTCACGCCCCAAAAATAAAGGGTGCCTAAACCATGATTAAGATCCAACTTTTGTTAAAGTTTTGTCTTTGGGTCAATATAAAAATTCGTTACGTCCTTTCAAAGCCTTGTAATCTATTCTGTTGCTGAATGGAAAAAAAACGTTTTGCATTTGGTAATGGTGCTTGGTTCAGAAAAAATACGTCTGAAGGGTAATAAAAATGAAATTTTTCATGACCTCCCAAAGGATCAGGGGATTTAAATGTTCGCATACGACATCCACACCAGTTGATGCGCAAAACACAGCAAAGTTTAACTGGTTCTGTTTATAAACTGCATCGGATGACTGAACCCCCACTTTCGGGATGTAGTCGTTTTTAATAGGAGGGTTAAGATATCTGTTCAATGGAGTACAACCTTTACTTAAAAGGCGTCAGACTGAGTCACAGAAATGTCGAGGGTATCAGTTGTTTTATCTTTAGGACTGTAGTGCGGTCCAACAGAATATTTTGCATTAGTATATTTGAATGCACTCATTTTAAAATTTTGTTTTAAAAATGTTTGTAACAATACAACTAAAGGGACAGTCCTTCGTTTTTAGAATATGCTATGGGATAATAACTGCGGAACCCAAAGGGTCGCACTCCATGAAATTTTTTACAAAGTCGTATGGTTTAATATACTAAATCCAAGGAGAATAATAAGATTAAAAAATTTGATAAATAGAGGAAACTTAGTTAGCCAGTTAACCATACTGATGGTTATTAGGGTTTTGTTCGCTAAAAGAAGCAATGAGTAACTTCGACATTACTCTCAAACTTAACAATGCAAATTTGAAAATAATGTTGACATTCAAACCTGAAGAAGAAGTAGACCATTACCTTTTTGATGTAGAGCTAGCTAAAATGTTAGGCTTTGCAACTGACAATCATGGTTTTAGAGTTACATCAGACAAAACTACTTATGAGGGAGAATATCCGCTCGATCTTGCATTACATTCATTACTCTTGTTCATTTGGACGAGCTGAGCACTGATGAAAACTTATATGATGGAAGGCCCTCAACTGTTTTAAGAGCTCTTCCATCAGGGAAAGCTGCATATTGCGATTATGAAATTATAAAATTTCCCCTAATTTACAGTTTAAAAGATTAGCTTGTGGGAGGGTCAGATCATTTAATATAAAGATCACAGATTAAAACAGGGAAAGTCGTGAAATGTGATAACCTGCACATTGTTTTAGAAATAAAATAATATGTTGTTTTAAAAAATGTCACGTGGACCAGACGATTCGGGGGTCACATTAGCGCCTGAGAGGTGTGTAACTTTAGAATTAAAAGACCTTGCAGACGTTGAGGACTTTGAACAAAACGGTGAGATAGGCACTTTATATGGTTTTGTGAGTACACTAAAGATGGTTATTATAAGCGCAAAGAGGTTGACGACAACAAAAGGTTTCCTAAAACTAGAACAACTACGCAATGTAGAAGCAAATAATGCGGTCAGTATGAATATAAAATAGTTCGAAAAACTGACAACAAATGGCACTTAGAACCATATTTAGAATGGGACATAAAATTTGAATTCTTAAGCCCATTTACATTTTTTGACCGTCAAAAAAGTTTCAGAAAAGCATTGAACTCTGGCCCTTTACATGTAAGTCTTATGCCAGAGGACAACAGTCGGAAAGAGATCGAAATAAAGCCGTTTGGGGACAAACAGTACATCCTCCACAGAAGAGAATCGGTTTTAAAAGAAAGCTTCTACAAAATTACAGTTCATTCCACGCACAAAATTAGGAGACACGTTCACAATGATATTTAAAATTTCTGTCTAAAAGATGAGGCGAGAAATGGAGCTCTGGGCGTCAGTGACAATCTTATGAAAGGAATTCTTATTAGCTGGCAAAACTTAGACGTTGACAAACTTAAAGTTACTGTCGTCGTTCTTTACAATGGCGAGGATATTAAGGTCATAACAACAAGCAACAAAATTGATATTAGTCTAAATAGAAACGATCTTACAGAACTGAACTGGATTAATCTTACACATTTAGGCCTTATAGGTTTTTATTATACTGAACAAGTTTTGACAGAGAGTATGATAAAAACAATAACTGGATTAGATTAAATTCTGTTATAAAACTATGGAGCAGACGACTTTGGTGTCAATGCCGATGTTAAACTTTATGATAAAAACCCCTCATTGTTCATTGATTTGTGGACAGACTGGTTGTGGGAAAAACAATATTTGTCCTCGACCTATTACAAACAGTTTATAGTTATAATTTTGATCATATTGTAATTTTCTGTCCGACACTTAAATGGAACAAAGCATATCACGATAGAAGGTTTATATGGACGGATGATGAAATCTATTTTAGTTGACCCTAGCAATAAACTGAGTGAGTGTTTAGAACATTTTTTTAAAACTGTTTGAGGGAACGCAGACATTATTTATTATAGATGATTTTTCGGCAGAAAAGGATATAGTCAAAAAAAGAAACACTTTATCAAAACTAGCTTTCAGTGGAAGACATGCTGGGATAAGTGTGTGGATTTTATGTCAAAAATATAACTCAGTTTTAAAAGACTTTAGAGAACAGTTAAAGACTGTAGTTTTTATTTCACATGAAAGACAGAGACGCATTTGATGAATGTATGCGTGAAAATGATGTTATTGAAAACGATCAAGAAAAAACGAAGGATTAAGCAAAAATTTAAGTCTCAAAAGTTTTCTAAATTAGTGTTAAAAACAGATAATCCTACACATTATGTATGTTTGTAAAGTGTTTACTATTAGAGAACTATAAAATAGGCATTCTGGGTAAGCCGGCGGAGCAACAGCGAAACCGGCTTTAGCGGTTGGAGCTGGCGGAGGTGGGTGAGCCAGAATGCCTATTTTATAGTTCTCTACAGCAAATTTACATGAAACTGGGGTGGCGTCAATATAAAAGTTAGTGACAGTGTGTGATGACTCTGAGAAAAGTGCGTAGCAGAAACAGATTTCCATATGACTGTTAGAGTAAAAAATACTGAAGGCTTTGAACAGGAAAATAATGAAACCCGAACGTGATTCAAAATCGATGCATTTACCCGACACAGAGCACAAAACTAATGTTAGATCAAGCACATGTGGCACAGACAGCACCTAGCTCACTAAAGAAGCTAATGTGCAGCAGCACACAGAATCTTGTCAACAAACATTCACACACAAATAATGGCAACTATTGAGGAAAGAGGGAAGAACTTGGTCAATCTCCTCCGTGTTTGTGGCGAAGTTAAACAATCACTTCTACCTGGAGCAAAGATGTTGTGAAAGGAAATCCTCACTATGACCCATCGTAACTGTTTTGTTGTAAAGTTGTGAGGTGGACTATTACTATGTGTGATTGACAGTCCAAGGATTAGTTACAAATGTATTTAATACCACGATGTCGGATCCATGTCAAGATGAAGGTTTGTAAAGGCCAATTGTACAACGTTCTATCCACTTTAATTTTCGTGTATGTGCTTCCGTCCTCACTCCATTTCTCACCTGCCCTCACCCCCTACCCTGTTCCCCATCCCATTCCTCCATAGTCCGTTTTGTGAAGGGCCTTAATAGCCTAAACCACATATAAACTATTCGCATTCATATTCTCTCTCTCTCTCTCTCCTCTCTCTCTCTCTCTCTCTCTCTCTCTCTTCTCTCTCTCTCTGAAAAGTCACAAATTGAATACGTACATAAATTAATACCTATTGAACCCCTTAATAAATAAACAAATAATGAATGAATAAGAAAAAATATGTATATATATATATATAAATTTAGTAAATAAGTATATGAATAAATAACTAATTTATAGATACCACTAGACCAAATGATCAAAAAAGAAAGAAGAAAGAAAGGAAGGACAGAATGAAGGTAAAAAGGAAAAGAACCACAAAACGATAGAGATAATAAAAATTGGCAAACAGTACAAATCTATTTAATACCACGATGTTGGATCCATGTCATGATGGAGATTTGTAAAGGCCAATTGTACAACGTTGTTTCCACATAATTTTCGTGTATGTGCTTCCGTCCTCACTCCATTTCTCCCCTGCCCTCACCCTACCCTGTTCCCCCATCAAATTCCTCCATAGTCCGTTTTGTGAAGGGCCTTAATAGCCTAAACCACATTAAAACTATTCGCATTCATATTCGTTCTGTCTCTCTCTCTCTCTCTCTCTCTCCTCTCTCTCTCTCTCTCTCTCTCTCTCTTTGATAAAGTCACAAAATTGTATACGTATATAAATGTAATACCTAATATACGCCTTAATAAATAAACAGATAATGAATAAGTGAATGTATATATATATAATATATATTATTATATATATATATATATATATTATAATTAAGTAAATGAGTATATCAATAAAGAACTAATTTATAGATACCACTAGACCAAATGATGAAAAAAAAAGAAAGAAGAAAGAAAGGAAGGACAGAAGGAAGGTAGGAAGGAAAAAACCACAAAACCATGAGAGATGAACAAATTGGCAAACAAAACCCAAAGTCTGCGTGGTGGGTAACTGAAAAAAATAATTAGTTGATTACTTAATTAGTTAGTAGTTAGTTCTCTTCATTCTCAATTTATAACCATCTTCTCATAATATATTCTGGTACACCAGTCCTCTCTGTCTTACATGTCGTTCTTATTTCTTTTCTTTATCTTCTATTTCCATCTCTTCTTTGTTTCTTTGTTTCCTTTTGTACTCTGTTCCTTTCTCTTTTACTCGTTTTATTTTCTTTTATGTTATGGACTTATACAATTTTTTCTCTTTTTTTTTTTAAAGACAATTGCAAAACTTAGAGACAGAAAGAGGCTCTTTACTACTTGTAGTCTGGTTGAAGCACCCCCCAAAAAGAAAAAAAAAATTCTCACTAACTAACTAATTAACTAACTAAGTAAACTAATTAATATAGCTAGCTAACTGATTAACTAATTAACTAACTGAGTAACTACCTTACTTACTACCTAACTACATGACTGACTAACTATTCTTCACATTTTTTTTTCATTCTTCACATTTTTTCTTTGTTCTGCTGGATTCGAACCTGCAGCTTTTGGATGGGTGGGCGTCTGAAGGCGTGCCTTTTTCAGACGGATGTCTTACCCCACTGCTAAACAGACACCTATTCTACTTTGAGATGTTTATGCCTTTTGAGTTCACTTTTGTTCCTCCCCAACCAGCAGCTCATTCAAATATTCAGGTGTTTCCTACCAAGTCTGTTGGTATGCCTGCTATGAATCTCCCGTCAACTTTGAAAGTATGTTGAACTCAGCACGGCAGAACATGACGCTATTCCCGATCAAATTGAAGCAAAGGAAACCACGTTGTGGTTGTCCTGAGGTTCGATTATAAACCGATTATTCCCTGTCCACGTTACTACCACAGCATCCATGCTGTGTATCGCAGAAAGTGCCCTTCCAGGTAAACAGGGATAACACTGTGAAACACAGAAGAAGCTAAGGGTAGGCAAGGCAGCCTTTTCATCTCCATCTGGTTTATTTTTGCAACTCTGCCCAGTTTGTTCTATGCTGCTGATGCTGACAGTGAAAAAAAATGTTTATAATGATAACCTGTAGCTGACAATGATTAATTATTTGCCTGCCTCTCTTCCCCAGTCTTTGTATGACACTCAAAACAATCAACAGCAAATTTACATGAAACTGTGTGGCGTCAATATACAGTTAGTGACAGTGTGTGATGACTCTGAGAAAAAGTGCGTAGCAGAAACAGATTTCCATATGCTGTTAGAGTAAAAAATACTGAAGGCTATGAACAGGAAAATAATGCAACCGAACGTGATTCAAATCGATGCATTTTACCCGACACAGAGCACAAAATAATGTTAGATCAAGCACATGTGGCACAGACAGCACCTAGCTCACTAAAGAAGCTAATGTGCAGCAGCACACAGAATCTTGTCAACAAAACATTCACACACAAATAATGGCATACTATTGAGGAAAGAGGGAAGAACTTGGTCAATCTCCTCGTGTTTGTGGCGAAGTTAAACACATCACTTCTACCTGGTGCAAAGATGTTGTGAAAGGAATATCCTCACTATGACCATCGTACTGTTTTGTTGTAAAGTTGTGAGGTGGACTATTACTATGTGTGATTGACAGTCCAAGGATTAGTTACAAATGTATTTAATACCACGATGTCGGATCCATGTCAAGATGTAAGGTTTGTAAAGGCCAATTGTACAACGTTCTATCCACATAATTTTCGTGTATGTGCTTCTGTCCTCACTCCATTTCTCACCTGCCCTCACCCCTACCCTGTTCCCCATCCCATTCCTCCATAGTCCGTTTTGTTGAAGGGCCTTAATAGCCTAAACCACATAAAAACTATTCGCATTCATATTCTCTCTCTCTCTCTCTCTCTCTCTCTCTCTGAAAAAGTCACAAATTGAATACGTACATAAATTAATACCTAATGAAACGCCTTAATAAATAAACAAATAATGAATGAATTAAAAAAAAAATGTATATATATATATATATGTATATATATATATATATATATTTATAATTTAGTAAAATAAGTATATGATTAAATAACTAATTTATAGATACCACTAGACCAAATGATCAAAAAAAGAAAGAGAAAAGAAAGGAAGGACAGAATGAAGGTAGAAAGGAAAAGAATCACAAAACGAAGAGATAATGAAATTGGCAACTGTACAAATCTATTTAATACCACGATGTTGGATCCATGTCATGATGGAGATTTGTAAAGGCCCCAATTGTACAACGTTGTTTCCCCATAATTTTCGTGTATGTGTTTCCCGGGCCTCACTCCATTTCTCCCCTGCCCTCCCCTACCCTGTTCCCCCATCAATTCCTCCATAGTTCGGTTTGTGAAGGGCCTTAATAGCCTAAACCCAAACATAAATCTATTGGCATTCATATTCGTTCTCTCTCTTCTCTCTCCTCTCTCTTCTCTCTCTCTCTCTCTCTCTCTCTCTCTCTCTTTTGAAAAGTCACAAAATTGTTACGTTTATAAATGAATACCTAATTACGCCTTAATAAATAAACAGATAATGAATAAGTGAATGTATATTTATATATATAAAAATTTATTATTTATATTTATATATAATTAAAGTAAATGAGTATATCAATAAAGAACAAATTTTATAGATACCACTGGGACCAAATGATGAAAAAAGAAAAAGAAAGAAAGGAGGACAGAAGGAAAGGTAGGAAGGAAAGAACCACAAAACCAAGAGAGTTTAACAAATTTGGGAAAACAAACCCCAAAGTTGCGTGGTGGGTAACTGAAAAATAATAATTAGTTGATTACTTAATTAGTTAGTAAGTTTGTTTCTCATTCTCAATTTTTAACCATCTTCTCATAAAATTTTTTCATGGTTTCACCGTCCTCTCTGTCTTACATGTCGTTCTTATTTCTTTCTTTTCTTCCTTTTCCATCTCTTCTTGTTCTTTGTTTCCTTTTTGTAATCTGTTCCTTTTCTTTACTCGGTTTTTTTTTTCTTTTATGTTTATGGACATATACAATTTTTTCTCTTTTTTTTTTTAAAGACAATTGAAAAATTGAGACAGAAAAAGGCTCTTTCTACTTGTTGTCTGGTTGAAGCCCCCCCAAAGAAAAAAAATTCTCATAACTAACAATTAACTTAATAAGTAACTATTTTAAAAAGTAGTAACTGATTAACAATTAACTAACTGAGTAACTACCTTATTACTACCTTTAAATTTCATGACTGACTAACTAAATATTAACTTTTCTTCACATTTTTTTTTCTTTCTTCACATTTTTCTTTGTTCTGCCCGGGAAATTTGAACCTGCAGCTTTTGGATGGGGGGGCGTTGAGGCGTGCCTTTTTCAGACGGATGTCTTTACCCCATGCTAACAGACACCATTTACTTTTGGGGTGTTTATGCCTTGAAGTTTTACTTTTGTTCCTCCCCCAAACCCGCAGCTCATTCAAGATTTAGGTGTTTCCTACCATAGTCTGTTGGGATGCCTGCTATGGAATCTTTCCCCTCAATTTGAAAGTTTGTTGAATCGCATGCATGAAAAATGACGCTATTCCCGATCAAATTTGAAAGCAAAAAGGGAAAAAAACGTTGTGGTTGTCCGGGGGTTGGGTACTATAACCGTTATTCCCTGTCACGTTACACCACGCATCCATGTGTGTATAGCAGAAAGTGCCCCTTCCAGGTAAACGGGATAACACTGTGAAACACAGAAGAAGCTAAGGGTAGGAAAGGCAACCTTTTCATCTCCATCTGGTTTTTTTTTTCCCAAACTCTCCCCCTGTTTGTTCTTTGCTGCTGATGCGGGACAGTAAAAAAAAAACTGTTTTACTGATAACCATGTGTAGCTGACAATGATAAATTAAATTTCCCTTTGCCTTCTTCCCCAGTTTTTGGTATGACACTCAAAACAATCAACAGAAAAAATTTAATGAAAACTGTGTGGCGTAAATTATACAGTTAGGGGACAGTGGGGGTTTGATCCCCCCCCCCCTGAGAAAAAGTGCGTAGCAGAAAACGTTTTCCCATATGACTGTTAGTGTAAAAAATACTGAAGGCTATGAACAGGAAAAATTGCAACCGAACGTGATTCAAATTCGTTGCATTTACCCGACACAGAGCACAAAACTAATGTTAGATCAAGCACATGTGCACAGACAGCACCTTTGTCACTAAAGAAGCTAAGGGTGCTGCGCAACAGAATCTTGTCAACAAAACTTTTCAACACAAAAAATGGCAACTATTGGGAAAGAGGGAAGAACTTGGTCAATCTCCTCCGTGTTTGTGGCGAAGTTAAACACATCATTTTCTACTGGAGCAAAGATGTTGTGAAAGGAAAACCTCACTTGACCATCGTAACTGTTTGTTGTAAAGTTGTGAGGTGGACTATTACTATGTGTGATTGAAAAGTCCAAGGATATTTTCAAATGTATTTAAAAACCAAAGATGTCGGTTCCATGTCAAGATGAAGGTTTTAAGGCCAATTGTCAACGTTTATCCACTTTATTTTCGTGTATGTCCCTTCCGTCTCACTCCATTTCTCACCGCCCTCACCCCCTACCTGTTCCCCTTCCCATTCCCCCTAGTCCGTTTTGTGAAGGGCCTTAATGCCTAAACCACATAAAAACTATTCGCATTTCATATTCTCTCTCTCTCTCTCTCTCTCTCTCTCTCTCTCTCCTCTCTCTCTTTTCTCTCTCTCTCTGAAAAGTCACAAATTGAATACGTACATAAATTAATACTAATGAACGCCTTAATAATAAACAAATAATGAATGAATAAAAAAATATAATGTATATATATTATATATATATATATAATTTAGTAAATAAAGTATATGAATAAATAATTTAATTTAGATCCCACTAGCCAAATGATAAAAAAAAGAAAGAAAAAAAAAAAGGGAAAGGACAGAATGAAGGTAGAAAGGAAAAGAACCACAAAACGAAGAGTTAATGAAATGGCAAACAGTACAAATCTTTTAATACCACGATGTTGGATCCATGTCATGATGGAGTTTTGTAAAGGCCAATTGTACAACGTTGTTTCCACATAATTTTGTGTATGTGCTTCCTTTCCTCACTCCATTTCTCCCCTCCCCTCCCCCCTACCCTGTTCCCCATAAAATTTTCCTCCATAGTCCGTTTTGTGAAGGGCCTTAATAGCCTAAACCACAAAAAAACTATTCGCATTCTTATTCGTTCTGTCTTCTCTCTCTCTCCTCTCTCTCCTCTCTCTCTCTCTCTCTCTCTCTTTGAAAAGTCCAAATTGTATACGTATAAAAATGAATACCTAATATACGCCTTAATAAATAAACAGAAAATAAAATAAGTGAATTTTATATTTATATATATTATTTTTATATTTATATAATTAAGAAAATGAGTATTATCAATAAAAGAATAAAATTTTTAGATACCACTAGCCAAATGATGAAAAAAAGAAAGAAGAAAGAAAGGAAGGACAGAAGGAAGGTTGGAAGGAAAAAGAACCACAAACCAAGAGAGATGAACAAATTGGCAAACAAACCCCCAAAATCTGCGTGGTGGGTAACTGGGAAAAAAAAAATTAGTTGATTACTTTAAATTTGTTAGTAAGTTAGTTCTCTCATTCTCAATTTATAACCATCTTCTTTATATTATATTCAAAGGTACACCATTTCCCCTCTGTCTTACATGTCGTTCTTATTTCTTTCTTTTTTCTTCCTATTTCCATCTCTTCTTTGTTTCTTTGTTCCTTTTTTTCTCTGTTCCTTTCTCTTTTCTCGTTTTTTTCTTTTATGTTTATGGACATATACAATTTTTTCTCTTTTTTTTTTAAAGACAATTGCCAAAATTTGAGGGGCAGAAAGAGGCTCTTTACTACTTGTTGTCTGGTTTAAGCACCCCCCCCCAAAAAAAAAAAAAAAATTCTCACTAACTAACCCAAGTAACTATTAATAGCTAGCTAACTGATTAACCCAATTTAAATAAAATGAGTATACTACTTCTTACAAACCCAACTACATGACTGGGCTAACAACTAATTAACTATTCTTCACATTTTTGTTTTCTTTCTTCACATTTTTTCTTTGTTCTGCCTGGATTCGAACCCGCAGCTTTTGGATGGGGGGGGGTCTGAAGGGCGTGCCTTTTTCAGTCGGATGTCTTACCCCACTGCTAACAGACACCTATTTACTTTGAGATGTTTTTCCTTTGAAGTTCACTTTTGTTCCTCCCCAACCAGCAGCTCTTCAAATATTCAGGTGTTTCCTACCCCAAGTCTGTTGGTATGCCTGCTATGAATCTCCCCTCAACTTTGAATGTTATGTTGAAAATCAGCTACTGAGGGAAAATGACGCTATTCCCCATTCAAAATTTTTAAAACAAAAGGGAAAACCCCGTTGTGGTTGTCCCCGAGGTTCGTTTCTATTATCGATTATTCCCTGTCTCGTTTCTTTCCACAGCATCCATGCGGGGTAAACGCAGAAAGTGCCCTTCCAGGGAAACAGGGATAACACTGTGAAACACAGAAGAAGGGTAAGGGTAGGCAAGGCAACCTTTTCATCTCCATCTGGTTTATTTTTGCCAACCTGCCCAGTTTGTTCTATGCTGCTGATGCTGACAGTGAAAAAACTGTTTATATGATAAACCATGTAGCTGACAATGATATTATTTGCCTGCCTCTCTTCCCCAGTCTTTGTATGACACTCAAAACAAACAACAGCAAATTTACTTGAAACTGTTGTGGCGTCAATATACAGTTAGTGACAGTGTGTGATGATCTGAGAAAAAGGCGTTGCAGAAACAGATTTCCATATGCTGTTAGAGTAAAAATACTGAAGGCTTTGGGAAAAGGAAAAAATTTGCAACAGAAGTGATTAAAAAATCGATGCTTTTACCCGACACAGAGCACAAAAACTAATGTTAGATCAAGCACATTGGCCAGACAGCATCCTAGCTCACTAAAGAAGCAAAAGTGCAGCAGCACACAGTTCTTGTAAACAAAACATTCCACACCACAAAAAATGGCAATATTGAGGAGAGGGAAGAACTTGGTAAATTTCTCCTCGTTTTTTGTGGCGAAGGGTTAAACACATCACTTCTACTGGAGCAAAGATGTTGTGAAAGGAACCTCACTATGCCCATCGTAACTTTTTTTGTTGTTAAGTTGTGAGGGGGCCCTATTACTATGTGTGGATTGACAGTCCAAGGATTAGTTCAAATGTATTTATACCACGATGTCGGATCCATGTCTTTTTTTGAAGGTTTGTAAAGGCCCAATTGTACAACGTTCTATCCACATATTTTCGTGTAGGTGCTTCCGTCCTCACCTCCTTTTTCACCTCCCCCTCACCCCCTACCCTGTTCCCCATCCCATTCCTCTTAGTCCGTTTTGGTGAAGGGCCTTAATAGCCTAAACCCCCTAAAACTATTCGCATTCATATCTCTCTCTCTCTCTCTTCTCTCTCTCTCTCTCTCTCTCTCTCTCTCTCTCTCTGAAAAGTCACAAATTGATTACGTACAAAAATTTAAATTTACCTAAGAACGCCTTTAAATTTAATAAACAATTAATGAATGAATAAAATAAATATATATGTATATATATTATATTTTTTTTATAAAATTTAGTAAATAAGTTTTATGAATAAATAACTAATTTATAATACCACTGGGACCAAAGGGGATCAAAAAAAAAAGAAGAAAGAAAGGAAGGACAGATTAAAAGGTAGAAAGGAAAAAACCAAACAAAACGAAGAGATAATGAAATTGGCAAACAGAAACAAATCTTATTTATTACCCGATTTTGGGATCCAGGGCATGATGGAGATTGTATTAGGCCAATTGTACAACGTTGTTTCCACATAATTTTCGTGTATGTGCTTCCGTCCTCACTCCATTTCTCCCCTGCCCTCACCCACTACCCTGTTCCCCCATCAATTCCTCATAGTCCGTTTTGTGAAGGGCCTTAATAGCCTAAACCACATAAAACTATTCGCATTCATATTCGTTCTGTCTCTCTCTCTCTCTCTCCCTCTCCCTCTCTCTCTCTCTCTCTCTCTCTCTCTCTCTCTCTTTGAAAAAGTCACAAATTGTATATCGTATATAAATGAATACCTAATATACGCCTTAATAAATAAACAGATAATGATAAGTGAATGTATATATATATATATCTATATATATATATATATATATATATATATAATTAAGTAATGAGTATATCCAATAAAGAACTAATTTATAGATACCACTAGACCAAATGATGAAAAAAGAAAGAAGAAAGAAAGGAAGGACAGAAGGAAGGTAGGAAGGAAAAGAACCACAAAACCAAGAGAGATGAACAAATTGGCAAACAAACCCAAAGTCTGCATGGTGGGTAACTGAAAAAAATATTAGTTGATTTCTTTAAATTTGTTAGTAAGTTGTTTCTCATTCTCAAAATTTTTAAACCATCTTCTATAATATATCATGGTTTCACCGTCCTCTCTGTCTTACATGTCGTTCTTATTTCTTTCTTTATCTTCCTTTTCCATCTCTTCTTTGTTTCTTTGTTTCCTTTTTTTACTCTGGTTTCCCTTTTTCTTTTACTCGTTTTTTTTTCTTTTATGGTTTTTGGACATATACATTTTTTTCTCTTTTTTTTTTTTAAAGACAATTGCAAACTTAGAGACAGAATAGAGGCTCCTTTATACTTGTAGTTGGTTGAAGCACCCCCCAAAGAAAAAAAAATTCTCACTAACTAAAATAAGTAATAATTAAATAGTAGCTAACTGATTAACTAATTAACTAACTGGTAACTTCCCTTTTTACTACCCAACTACATGCTGGACCCAACTAAAATTAACTATTTTCAAATTTTTGTTTTCATTTTTCACATTTTTTTTGTTCTGCCTGGATTCGAACCTGCAGCTTTTGGATGGGTGGGGCGTCTGAAGGCGTGCCTTTTTCCGTCGGTTGCTTACACCAAATTTCTAACAGACACCTTTTTCTTTCTTTGAGATGTTATGCCTTTGAAATTCACTTTTGTTCCTCCCAACCAGCAGTCATTCAAATATCAGGTGTTTCCTACCAAGTCTGTTGGTTTTGCCTGCTATGAATCTCCCGTCAACTTTGAAAGTATGTTGAACTCAGCAATGCAGACATGACGCTATTCCCGTTCAAAATTAAAAGAAAAGGGGAAAACCGTTGTGGTTGTCCTGAGGTTCGATACTAAAACCGATTATTCCATGTCACGTTTACTACCCAGCTCCATGCTGTGTTCGCAGAAAGTGCCCCTTTCCCGGGTTTAAACAGGGTTTTACACTGTGAAACAGAAGAAGCAAAGGGTGGGCCCAAGGCAGTTTTTCATCTCCACTTTGGTTTATTTTTGCCAACTCTGCCAGTTTGTTCTTGCCCCTGTTGCTGACAGTGTAAAACTGTTTATACGGTGAACCCAAATGTATCTGAAAAGGGATTTATTTGCCTTCCTCTCTTCCCCGTCTTTGTATGACCCCCAAATACAATCCGGGCAAATTTACATGAAACTGGGGGCGTAAATTTCGTTATTGACAGGGTGTGATGACTCTGAGAATGGGCGTAGAGAACGTTTCCTTGGGGGGTAGGGTTAAAAAATACGGGGCTAGGAACGGGAAAAATTAATGAAAGGGAACGTGATTCAAAACGATGCTTTTTCCCGACCAGAGCTCTTTTCAATGGGTAGTTGCTAGGGGGGGCCCCAGACAGCATAGCGCACTAAAGAAGCTTGGGCAGCCGCAAAAGAACCCTTTTAACCTTCACCCAAATAAGGGGCCTAGGGGGAGGGGAACGGGTCTCATCCCCCGGGGGGGGCGGGTTCACTCACTTCTCTCGGGCGAGGGGGTTTGGGGAAATTTCCCCTTGGTCCCTGTTTTTTTTGGGGTTGGGGGTTGGGGGGGGGGGCTATTACTATGTGGATTGACGGGTTCCAAGGACTAGTTACAAAGTATTTACTACCCGTTTGTTGGATCCATGTCAAGATGAAGGTTTGGAAAAGGGCCAATTGTACAAGTTCTACCCACATAATTTTCGTGTATGTGCTTCCGTCCTCACTCCATTTCTCCCCTGCCCTCACCCTCCCCTGTTCCCCACCCATTCCTCCTAGTCCGTTTTGTGAAGGGCCTTAATACCCAAAAACCCAACTTTAAAAACTATTCGCATTCATATTCTCTCTCTCTCTCCCCTCTCTCTCTCTCTCTCTCTCCCCTCTCTCTCTCTCTCACTGAAAAGTCACAATTGAATCGTACATAAATTAATACCTAATGAACCCCTTTAATAAATAAACAATTATTGAATAAATAAAAAAAATATATATATATGTATTATATATATATATATATATTTATAATTTAGTAAAAAAAGTATTTTGAATAAATAAACTAATTTTTAGATACATTTAGACCAAATGATAAAAAAAAGGGAAAGAAAAAAGAAAGGAAGGACAGAATGAAGGTAGAAAGGAAAAGAACCACAAAACAAAGAGATAAGGGAAATTGGCAAACATTTAACAAATCTATTTAATTACCACGATGTTGGATCCATGTCATGATGGGGATTTGTAAAGGCCAATTGTAAAACGTTGTTTCCACATAATTTTCGTGTATGTGCTTGTCCTCACTCCATTTCTCCCTGCCCTCCCCCCTACCTGCCCCACCATCAAATTCCCCCATAGCCCGTTTTGGGGAAGGGCCTTAAATAGCCAAAACCCATTTTTAATATTGCATTCTTATTTCGTTCTGTCTCTCTCTTTTCTCTCTCATCTCTCTTTGGAAAAAAGTCCCCAAATTGTATACGTATATAAATGAATACCTAATATACGCCTAATAAATAGACAGATAATGAAAAAGTGAATGATTATATATATATATATATTATAATATGTTTTATATGTATATATTTATATATATATAATTAAGAAAAATGGTATTTCAAAAAAGGGAATTTAATTTATAGATACCACGGGGGCCCAAAATTGATGAAAAAAAAAAAAAAGAAGAAAGAAAGGAAGGACTGAAGGAAGGGGGAAGGAAAAGAACCAAAAAACCAAGAGAGATGAACCAAATTGGCAAAAAAAACCCCCAAAAGTTCTGCGTGGTTGGGTAACTGAAAAAAAAAATTTAGTTGATTATCTTAATTAGTTAGTAAGTTAGTTCTTCATTCTCAATTTATAACCATCTTCTCATAATTATATTCATGGTACACCAGTCCTCTCTGTCTTACCCTGTCGTTCTTTATTTCTTTCTTATCTTCCTATTTTCCCTCTCTTCTTTGTTTCTTTGTTTTCCCTTTTTGTACTTTTTCTTTCTCTTTTTACTCTTTTTATTTTCTTTTATGTTTATGACATATACAATTTTTTCTTTTTTTTTTTATAGACAATTGCAAAACTAGAGACAAGAAAGAGGCTCTTAATACTTGTAGTTGGTTGAAGCAACCCCCCCCAAAAAGAAAAAAAAAATTCTCACTAACTAATTAAATTAACAAGGAACTAATTAAAAAGCTAGCTAAAATGATTATACTAATTAACTAATGAGTAAAACTATTACTTACTACCCAACTACATGAAGGATTAACCCAAAATAATTAAAATTTTTCAATTTTTTTTTTCATTCTTCACATTTTTTCTTTGTTTCTGCCTGGATTCGAACCTGCAGCTTTTGGATGGGTGGGCGTTGAAGGCGTGCCTTTTTCAGACGGATGTTTTTACCCACTGCTAACAGGGGAAACCCATTCTACTTTGAGATGTTATGCCTTTTGAAGTTCACTTTGTTCCTCCCCAACCAAACAGCTCATTCAAAATTCATGGTGTTTCCTACAAAGTCTGTTGGTTTGCCTGCATGAATCTCCGTTCAACTTTTAGAAAGTATGCTGAATCAGCACTGCCCGAAAATTTACGCTATCCCCATTCAAAAATTGAAAGCAAAGGAAACCACATTGTGGTTGTCCTGGGTTCAATACTTTAACCGATTATTCCCTGTCAAAGTTACTAACACAGCATCCCTGCTGTGTATCGCAGAAAGTGCCCCTTCCAGGTAAACAGGGATAACACTGTGAAAACAGAAGAAGCTAAGGGTAGGCAAGGCAGGGCCCTTTTATCTCCTCTGTTTATTTTTGCCAAACTCTTTCCCAGTTTGTTCTAGGCTGCTGATGCTGACAGGAAAAAAACTGTTTATACTGTTTAACCCTGTTGCTGACAATGATAAACATTTGCCTTCCTTCTTCCCCAGGCTTGGGATGATACTCAAAACATTCAACAGCAAATTTACATGAAACTGTGTGGCGTCAATACACCGTTAGTGAAAGTGTGTGATGACTCTGAAAAAAAAGCGCGTAGCAGAAACAGATTGCCATATGACTTTTAGAGAAAAAAAATACTGAAGGCTAGGGACGAGGAAATAATACAACCGAACGGTGATTCAAAATTCGATGCTTTTCCCCGCCCACAGAGCACAAAACTAATGTTAGATCAAGCACATGAGGCACAGATAGTGCCTAGCTCACTAAAAAAGCTAATGTGCAGCAGCACACAGTGTCTTGTCAACAAAACATTCCCCACACAATAATGGCAACTATTGAGGAAAGAGGGAAGAACTTGGTCAATCTCCTCCGGGGTTTGTGGCGAAGTTAAAACATAACTTTTTCCTGGAACAAAGATGTTGTGAAAGGAAATCCTCACTTTGACCTTTCGTGACTGTTTTGTTGTAACGTTGTGAGGTTGGACTATTACTATGTGTGATTGACAGTCCAAGGATTGTTACAAATGTATTTTTTCCCGATGTGGATCCATGTCTTTTTGTTTAAAGGGTTTTTGTAAAGGCCAATTGTACAAGGGTTGTTTCCACATGATTTTCGTGTATGTACTTCCGTCCTCACTCCATTTCTCCCCATGCCCTCACCCTACCCTGTTCCCAATCCCATTCCCCCATAGTCCGTTTTGTGAAGGCCCTTAATAGCCATACCACATAAAACTATTCGCATTCATATTCGTTCTCTCTCTCTCTCTCTCTCTCTCTCTCTCCCCTTCTCTCTCTCTCTTCTCTCTGAAAAGGGACAAATTGAATCTTTCATAAATTGATACCTATTAAACGCCTTAATAAATAAACAAATAATGAATTAAAAATATATATATTATTATATATATATATATTACATATATATATATATATATATATATATATATATACTAGCAGGGCACCTGGCATTGCCCGGGATATGAACTTTCTTTGCGATTACTCACGTGATGGCAAAATGTTTTAAATTGTTTGATTTACAATCAAACCCCCCCCCCCCCATCTTCCCACCCCTCCTCCCGCACAGATACACATTCTGTCTCTGTTCTGTCTGTCTGTCTGTCTTCTCTCTCCTCTCTCTCTCTCTCTCTCTTCTCTCTCCTCTCTCTCTCTTATACATTCTATTGTTTCCGCCTGCCTCTGGCCCCTTTCCCCTGGGCACGTCGAGTTGCTTTTCTCGCTCGATTTTCCCCCTGCACTCACTGTTCCATTTCCTTTTCTACTGATTTCCTTAATTTTTTTAGGAACAGACTTTGTGCAGAAATAGTTTATTTCAACGGGTCTGTGTCTAAGGGAAAAATAGTGTATCAGGCTGGGACTGTACAATCATTTTTCTGGCCCCCCCCATTGCTCCCTTTTCATCCCCCTACCCTGTCCCATCCATGTTGCAAAATTACGTACCGTTACTGGACATACGCCTTTCGAATTTTTCCCAAAAGCCCGGGGGAAAATTTAGAAAATAAAAGGTTTTTAACGGTCCCAAAGTTAAGTTTTGGGGTTTGTAAAAATACATTGTTCAGTGCTTTAAAACTGTACGTGCATACGAATGTTATCAAGAAGGGTGAAAATTTAGAAATTCAGAAAATAACGGTTTTTAACGGTCAATGTTAAATTTCGGATCTTGGGAAAATTTTATATCATTGTTAGCGTTCAAAACTGCACCTGTATATCGAATTTCTTCAAGAAAATTTTTAAATTTATAAAAATAACGTTTTTTAACGGGCAGTTTTAAATTTCGGTTCGTAAAAAGTTGTATTTATTTTTCGGCATATAAAATGGGGACATGTATACCGAATTTCATCAAAAAACAGCCTAAATTTTGAAAATAACGGTTTTTAAAAGGTCAACTTTTAAAGGTCATTAATGACCATCTATAGACCTATGTTCCCACGGATGTTCCTGTGGGCTTTGTCAAGTTTGGTGGCGTCGATGACTGTCGGGCCTCCAACCTCAGAAGATCGGGTTTTAACAGTTTTTATAGGGTTTGGTGTTTTAAACGGTTTTTAACTGTTTTAAATAAAGGGTTTTTTAACTGCCAAATAACGGTTCTAATTTTCGAGAAGTAGCCCCGTCCTGGCATGTCCACAAACGGCATTTGATGAAAAACAGAGGAAAAAGATGTCTTTGAAAAACCCTTATAACAGTTTTTTTTAATCGGTTTTTAAAGGTTTTTTTTTTAGAGATTAGCCCCAAACCATCCTCGGGTCAACAACAGACGTACCTGCTAAAACCATCCATGTTGCAAAATTTCTTACCGTTACTGGACATACGATACGAATTTTATCAATAGCGGTGTAAATTTTAGAAAATAACCCGGGTTTTTAAACGGTCAGTGTTAATTTTTTGGTTCGTAAAATTTTGCATAACATTGTTCAGTGTTTAAAAACTGTACGTGCATACGGAATGTTATCAAGAAGGGGTAAAAATTTAAAAAATTCAGAAAATACGGGTTTTAACGGTCAATGTTAATTTTTCGGATCTTAAAAATTTGGGTATATCTTTGTTTAGCGTTTCAAAACTGCCCATGTTTATCGGAATTTCTTCCAGAATACTAAAAATTTTTATAAATAAAGGGTTTTTAAAACGGTAAATTTGTAAATTCGGTTCGTAAAAGTTCCATTTATTTTTTCGGATTTAAAATGCACTTGTATACTGAATTTCATCAAGAACAGCCAAAAATTTTGAAAAATAACGGTTTAACGGTCAAATTTAATGGTCAAAAATGACTATCTAATGACCCTATATTACCCGCAGGATGTTCCTGTAGGCTTAGTAAAGTTTGGTGGCAAAAAATCCTATAACTTCTCATGGCCGCCCCCTCAGAAGATCGGGTTTTAAACAGTTTTCATAGGGTTTGGGTGTTTTTTAAAACGGTTTTTAAACTGTTATAAAAAACGTTCTTAACTGCCAAATAAAGGGTTCTAATTTTCGAGAAGTAGCCCCGTACCTGTGCAATGTCACAACGGCCATTTGATAAAAAAGCAGAGGAAAAAGATGTCTTTGAAACCGTTATAACTGTTTTTTTTAACGGTTTTTAAGGGTTTTAAATTTTTTTAGGAGATTACCCCCAAAAAACCATCCTCGGGTCACAACGGGACGTACCTGCTAAATTTCAAGAAGATGGGTTTTAAACGTTCTTTTATAGGGTTTTGGTGTTTTTTACGGTTTTTAACGGTTAAAAATTTAAGGTTTTTAACTCCCAAAATTAACGGTTCTAATTTTAGAGAAGTGTCCTGTACCGGGTGCAATGTAACAACCCGGCTAGTTGAAAAAAGCAGAGGAAAAAAGATGCTTTAAAACCCGTTAAAACAGTTTTTTAACGGTTTTTAACGGTTTTTATTTTTTTAGAGATTAGCCAAAACCATCCTCGGTACAACGGCGTACCTGCCAAATTTCATGAAAAATCGGTGAGCCGTTTTTGGGGTCTATAGCGTAACAGAAAACACACACACACACACAAACACACACACACACACACACACACACACACCCCACCACACACAAAATTTGCCATTTTATGTCATTATATATAATTATATATATATATTATATATATAATTAAGTAAATGAGAATATCAATAAAAAAACTAATTTGAAAAACCACAAAAAACCAAATGATGAAATAAAAAGAAAGAAGAAAGAAAGGAAGGACAGAAGGAAGGTAGCAGGAAAAAAACCCACAAAACCAAGAGAGATGAACAAATTGGCAAACAACCCCAAATCTGCGTGGTGGGTAATTTTGAAAAAAATAATTAGTTGATTACTATTTAGTTAGTAAGTTAGTTCTCTCTTCTTTAATTTTATAACCATCTTCTCCATACAATTCCTGGGCATCAAATCCTCTCTGTCTACATGTCGTTTTAATTTCTTTCTTTTTTCTTTTCCCATTTTCCATCTCTTCTTTGTTTCTTTGTTTCCTTTTTGTACTCTGTTCCCTTTCTCTTTTACTCGTTTTATTTTCCTTTTAGTTTTGGAAATATACCAATTTTTTCTCCTTTTTTTTTAAAGCCCAAAAACAAACTTAGAGACAGAAAGAGGCTCTTTACTACCTTGTAGTCTGGTTGAAAACACCCCCAAAAAGAAAAAAAAAAATTTTCACTAACTAACTAACTAAGTAACTAATTAAATAGTAGCTAACTGATTAACTAATTAACTAACTCAGTAAAATACCTTACTTACTACCTAAACTACATGACTGACTAACTAAAATAATTAAACTATTTTTCACTTTTTTTTTTTTATTCTTTTTACATTTTTTCTTTTTTTCTGCCTGGATTCGAACCTGCAGCTTTTGGGTGGGTGGGCGTATGAAGGCGTGCCTTTTTCAGACCCGGGATGTCTTACCCATGCTAACAGACACCCATTCTACTTTGAGATGGTTTTTGCCTTTTGAAGTTTTACTTTTGTTCTCCCCAACCAGCAGCTCATTCAAATATTAGGTGTTTTCCCGCACAAGTTCCCGTTTGGTATGCCCGCTATGAATCTCCCCTCAACTTTAGAAAATATGTTGAACTCAGCACTGCGACATGACGCTATTCCCCGGTTTAAAATTGAAAGCAAAGGAACCCACGTTGTTTGGTTGTCCTGAGGTTCGATTTTATAAAACCCATTAAACCCTGTCACGTTACTACCACAGCATCCATGCTGTGTATCGCAGAAAAGTGCCCTTTTCCCGGTAAACAGGGATAACACTGTGAAACACAGAAGAAGCCCAAGGGGAGGCAAGAGCCTTTCATCTCCATTGGGTTTTTTTTTGGGCCCAAATCTGCCCAGTTTTTTCTTTTGCTGCTGATTGCTGACAGGAAAAAACTGTTTATACGGTAACCATGTAGTGACAATGATAATTATTTGCCTGCCTCTCTTCCCCAGTCTTTGTATGACACTCAAAACAATCAACAGCAAATTTACATGAAACTGTGGGCGTCAATATACAGTTAGTGACAGTGTGTGTGACTCTGAGAAAAAGTGCGTAGCAGAAACAGATTTCCATATGACTGTTAGAGTAAAAAATACTGAAGGTATGAACAGGAAATAATGCAACCAAACGTGATTCAAAATCGATGCATTACCCGACACAGAGCACAAAACTAATGATTTAGATCAAGACATGTGGCACAGACAGCACCTAGCTCACTAAAAAAGCTAATGTGCGGGCAGCACACAAAAATTCTTGTCAAAAAAAACTTTCCCACACACAAAATAAGGGGAACTATTGGGGAAAAAGAGGAAGAACTTTGGTCAATCTCCTCCGTGTTGTGGAAGTTAAACCATCACTTCTACCTGGAGCAAAGATGTTGTGAAAGGAAATCCTCACTATGACCCTTTCTTTAACTTTTTTTGTTGTAAGTTTTTGAGGGGGGACTATTACTATGTGTGATTGACAGTCCAAGGTTTAGTTACAAATGTATTTAATACCACGACGTCGGATTCATGTCAAGATGAAGGTTTGAAAAGGCCAATTGTACACTTTTTCCCAAATTTTAATTTTCGTGTATGTGTTTCCCCGTCCTAAACCCCAAATTCACCTGCCCTCACCCCCCTACCCTGTTCCCCTCCATTCCTCCATGGGCCTTTTTGTGAAGGGCCTTAATACCTAAACCAATAAAATTTCGCATTCATATTCTCTCTCTTTTCTCTTCTCTCTCTCTTCTCTCTCTCCTCTCTCTCCTCTTCTCTCTCTGAAAATTTCACAAATTGAATACGAAACATAAATTAATACCAAATTGAACGCCTTAATAAATAAACAAATAATGAATGAATAAAAAAAAAAAATATATATATATATATGTATTTTTTATATATATTAATTTATTTAAATAAGTATTGAAAAAATTATTAATTTAAGATCCCAAATAGACCAAATGATCAAAAAAAGACAGAAGAAGAAAAGGAAGGACAGAATGAAGGCAGGAAAGGAAAAAAAACCACAAAACGAAGAGATAATGAAATTGGAAAACCCAGTACAAATCTATTTAATCCCCCGATGTTGGATCCATGTCATGATGGGTGATTGAAAAGGGCCAAATTTTGTACAACGTTTTTTCCACATAATTTTCGTGTATGTGCTTCTGTCCTCACCATTTTCCCCTGCCCTCACCCTACCCTGTTCCCCCATCAAACTCCTCCATAGTCGTTTGTGAAGGGCCTTAATAGCCAAAAACCACATAAAAACTATTCGCATTCATCTTGTTCTGTCTCTCTCTCTCTCTCTCTCTCTCTCTCTCTCCTCTTCTCTCTCTCTCTCTCTTTGAAAGTTCAAAATTTGGGTTTTAGGTATTTAATAAATACCTAATATACGCCTTAATATATAACAGTAATGAATAAGTAAATGTTATATATATATTTGTATATATATATATATATTATATAATGTTATATATAATTAAGGATTTGGTATATCAATAAAAAAATAATTTAGTGTTACCACTGCCCAAAATGATGAAAAAAAAGAAAGAAGAAAGAAGGAAGGACAGAGGAAGGTGGGAAAGGGAAAAAGAAACCACAAAACCCCAAGAGAGATGAACAAAATTGGAAAACAAACCCCAAAGTCTGCGTGGTGGGTAACTGAAAAAAAATAATTAGTTGATTATTAATTAGTTAGTAGTTAGTTCTCTCATTCTCAATTTATAACCAAACTTCTCATAATATATTCATGGGGACAACCAGTCCTCCTGTCTTAATGTCGTCTTATTTCTTTCTTTTTCTTCCTTTTCATCTCTTCTTTGATTCTTTGTTTCCTTTTTGTACTTATTCCTTTCTCTTTTACTCGTTTTATTTTCTTTTTTGTTTATGGACATATACAATTTTTTCTCTCTTTTTTTTTTTTAAAAACAATTGCAAACTTTGAGCAGAAAGAGGCTCTTTTCTACTTGTAGTCTGGGGTTTAAGCCCCCCCAAAAAGAAAAAAAAAATTCTCACTAATAACTAATTAACTAACTAAGTAACTAATTTAAATAGCTGCTAAATGATTAAAATAAATTTTCTAATCAGTAACTACCTTATTACTACCTAACTACATGACTGGGCTAACCACTAATTAACTATTCTTCACTTTTTTTTTTTCATTCTTCACATTTTTCTTTGTTCTGCCTGGATTGAACCCTGCAGCTTTTGGATGGGGGGCGTCTGAAGGCGTGCCTTTTTCAGGGCGGATGTCTTACCCCCCTGCTATCAGAACCTATTCTACTTTGAGTGTTTTTGCCTTTGAAGTTCACTTTTGTTCCTCCCCAACCAGCAGCTCTTCAAAAAATTCAGGTGTTTCCTACACAAGTCTGTTGGGATGCCCGCTATGAATCCCGTAAGTTTAGAAAATTTGTTGGGAACCCCAGCACTGAAGAACATGACGCTATTCCCGTTTTAAAATTGGGAAAACAAAAGGGAAACCACGTTGTGGTTGTCTGAGGTTCGTCTATAACCGATTATTTCCCTGTCACGTTACTACCACAGCAAACCCCTGTGTGTATCGCAGAAAGTGCCCTTCCAGGTAAAACAGGGATAACACCGTGAAAACAAAAGAAGAAGCTAAGGGGAGGAAGGCAGCCTTTGCATCTCCATTCGGTTTATTTTGCAAAACTCTGCCCAGTTTGTTCTATGCGCTGATGCTGCAGTGAAAAAAACTGTTTATACTGATAACCATGTAGCTGACAATGAAAAATTATTTGCCCGCCTCTCTTCCCCCGGTCTTTGTATGAACTCAAAACAATCAACAGCAAATTTCATGAACCCGTGTGGCGTCATATACGTTAGTGTCAGTGTGTGATATCTGAGAAAAAGTGCGTAGCAGAAACAGATTTCCATATGACTGTTAGAGTAAAAAAAAAACTGAAGGCTATGAACAGGAAATTAATGCAACGAACGTGATTCAAAATCGAGCATTTCCCCGACACGGGCCCACAAAACTAATGTTAGATAAAGGGCACATGTGGCACAGACAGCACCTAGCTCATTTAAAGAAGCTAATGTGCGGGCAGCACACAGAATTGTCAACAAAACATTCACACACAAATAAGGGGCAAACTATTGGAAAGAGGGAAGGAACTTGGTCAATCTCCTCCGTGTTTGTGGCGAGTTAAACACATCACTTCTACCTGGGCAAAGATGTTGTGAAAGGAAATCTCACAAATGCCCCAATCTTTAACTGTTTTGTTGTTAAGTTGTGAGGTGGACTTTACTATGTGTGTTTGACAGCCCAAGGATTGTTAAAAATTATTTAATCCCACGATGTCGGATCCATGTCAAGATAAAGGGTTTAAAAAGGGGCCCCCAAATTTGTAAAACCCGTTCTACCACAAAAATTTTGTGTATGTGTTTTCCGTCCTCACTCCATTTCTCCCTGCCCTCCCCCCTCCCCTTCTTTCCCCCCATAAAATTTCCCTCCAAATAGTCCGTTTTGGGGAAGGGCCTTTAAATTAGCCTAAACCACATAAAACTATTCGCATTCATATTCGTTCTGTCTCTCTCTCTTCTCCTCTCTCTCTCCTCTCTCTCTTCTTCTCCTCTCTCTCTTTTTTCGGAAAGCACAAATTGTATACGTATAAAAAATGATACCTAATTTTACGCCTTAATAATAAAACAGATAATGAATAAGGAAGTATTATATATAATATATTTTTATATGATATATATATGTATATATATATATTATAATTAAGTAAATGAGTATATCATAAAGTCTAATTTATAGTTTCCACTGGGGCCAAATGATGAAAAAAAGAAAGAAAAAAGAAAGGAAAGGGGACAAAAAGGGAAAGGGTTTGGGAAAGGAAAAGACCAAAAAAACCAAGAGAGATGAACAAATTGGCAAACAAACCCAAAAGTCTGCATGGGGGGTAACTGAAAAAAATAATTAGTTGATTACTTAATTAGTTGTAAGTTAGTTCTCTCATTCTCAATTTATAACCATCTTTTAAATAATATATTCATGGTACCCAGTCCTCTCTGTCTACATGTCGTTCTTATTTCTTTCTTTTTTCTTCCTTTTTCCCATCTCTTTTTTGTTTTGTTTCCTTTTTGTACTCTGTTCCTTTTCTCTTTTACTCGTTTTATTTGTCTTTTAGTTTATGGACATTATACAATTTTTTTCGTTTTTTTTTTAAAGAAAATTGCAAATTTAAAGAGACAGAAAGGGGCTTTTATATTGTAGTCTGGTTGAAGAAACCCCCAAAAAAGAAAAAAAATTTCTCACTAACTAACTAATTAATAACTTTAATAAATAGCTAGTAACATGATTAACTAATTAACTAACTGAGTAACTTTCCTTCCTTATAAACTAACTCCATGACTGATACTAACAATTAACTATTCTTCCACTTTTTTTTTTCATTCTTCACATTTTTTCTTTGTTCTGCCTTTGGGTTCGAACCTGCAGCTTTTTGGGTGGGGGGGCGTCTGAAGGCGTGCCTTTTTCAGACGGATGTCTTCCCCCCCTGCTAACAGACACTATTCAACTTTGATATGTTTATGCCTTTTTAAGTTCACCTTTTTTTTTTCCTCCCCAACAGCAGCTCATTATAATATTCAGGTGTTTCCTACACAGTCTGTTGGTATGCCTGCTTTTAATCTCCCGTCAAATTTAGAAAGTATGTTGAATCAGCACTGCAGACATGACGCTATCCCCGTTCAAAATTGAAAGCAAAGGAAACCACGTTGTGGTTGTCTGAGGTTCGATACTTTAACCGATTATTCCCTGTCACGTTACTACCACAGCTCCATGCTGTGTAAACGCAGAAAGTGCCCCTTCCAGGTAAAACAGGGGATAACACTGTGAAACACAGAAGAACTAGGGTAGGCAAGGCAGCCTTTTCATTCCATCTGGTTTATTTTGCCCAAATCTGCCCAGTTTGTTCTAGGTGCTGATGCTGCAGTGAAAAAAAACTGTTTATACTGATAACCATGTAGCTGACCCAAAGATAATTATTTGCCTGCCCCTCTTTCCCCGTCTTTGTTTTGACACTCAAAAACAATCAACGCAAATTTTCCCTTTTAAACTGTGTGGGGTCAATATAAAAGTTAGTGACAGTGTGTGATGACTCTGAGAAAAAGTGCGTAGGGAGAAAAAAGATTTCCATAAAGACTGTTAGGTAAAAAATAATGAAGCTTTGAACAGGAAAATAGGGGAACCGAACGTGATTCAAAATCGATGCAAATTTTCCCGACACAGAGCACAAAACTAATGTTAGATCAAGCACATGTGGCACCGACAGCACCTTTGCTCACTAAAAAAGCTAATGTGCCCGCAGCAAAGAATCTTGTCAAACAAAACATTCCCCCACAAATAATGGCAATATTGAGGAAAGAGGGAAGAACTTGGTCAATTCCTCCGTGTTTGTTGGGGAAGTTAAAAAAACATAAATTATACCTGGAGCAAAGATGTTGTGAAAGAAATCCTCACTATGAAACCCCTTTGTAACTGTTTTGTTGTAAAGTTGTGAGGTGGACTATTAATATGTGTGTAGACAGTCCAAGGATTAGTTACAAATGTTTTAATACACGGGTGTTGGATCCATGTCAAAATGAAGGGTTTTTTTAAAAGGGGAATTGTTACAAGTTTATCCCAAATATTTTTTGTGTATGTGCTTCCGTCCTCACTCCATTTCCACCTGCCCTCACCCCCTACCCTGTTCCCCATCCCATTCCTCCATAGTCCGTTTTGTGAAGGGGCCCTTTAAAAGCCTAAACCACATAAAACTATTCGCACCATATTCTTCTCTCTCTCTCTCTCTCTCTCTGAAAAGTCACAAAATTGAATACGTACATAAATTAATTACCCAATGAAGCCTTAATAAATTAAACAAATAATGAATGAATAAAAAAAAAAAAATATGTATATATATTTATATAATTTATATATTTATAATTTAGTAAAAAGTATCTGAATAAATAACTAATTTATAGATACCCACTTAGACCAAATGATCAAAAAAAGAAGAAGAAAGAAAGGAAGGCAGAATGAAGGTAGAAAGGAAAAAAACCACAAAACACGATAGATAATGAATTGGAAAAACAGTACAAATCTTTTTAAATTTACCACGTGTTGGATCCATGTCATGATGGAGATTTTAAAGGCAATTGTACAACGTTGTTTCCACTTTAATTTTCGTTTTATGTGCTTCCGTCCTCCTCCATTTCTCCCCTGCCCTCACCCCTACCCTTTTCCCCATCAAATTCCTCCATTGCCCGTTTTGTGGGGGCCCCTTAATAGCCTAAACCACATAAACTATTCGATTCATATTCGTTCTGTCTCTCTCTCTCTCTCTCTCTCTCTCTCTTCTCTCTCGCTCTCTTTTCTCTCTCTCTCTCTCTTAAAAAGGGTCAAAAATTGTATACTTTATAAAAAATTTTAAAAAATTTACCTAATATCGCCTTAATAAATAAACAGATAATGAAAAAGTGAATGTATATATATTAATATATTGTATATATATAATATAATTAAGAAAATTGGTATTTCAATAAAGAACTAATTTATAGATTCCACTAGCCCAAATGATGAAAAAAAGAAAGAAGAAAAAAAGGAGGACAGAAGGAAGGTAGGGGGAAAAGAACCAACAAAAAAAAAAGAGAGTTTGAAAAAATTTGGCAAAAAAAAACCCAAATGTCTGCGTGGTGGGTACTGAAAAAAATAATAGTTGTTTTACTTAATTAGTTAGTAAGTTAGTTCTCTCATTCTCAATTGATAACCATTTCTCAAAATTTTAATTCCAGGGGTACCCCAAATCCTCTCTGTCTTACATGTCGTTCTTATTTCTTTCTTTATCTTCCTATTTCCATCTCTTCTTTGTTTTTTTTGTTTTCCTTTTTTGTACTCTGTTCCTTTCTCTTTTCCCCCCCTTTACTCGTTTTATTTTATTTTATGTTTATGGAAATATAAAATTTTTTTTCTCTTTTTTTTAAAAGGACAATTTTGCAAACTTAGGACAGAAGAGGCTCTTTACTACTTTTAGTCTGGTTGAGCACCCCCAAAAAAGAAAAAAAAATTCTCACTTACTAACTAATTAACTAACTAAGTAACTTAAATTAAATGGCTAGCTAAAATGTTAACTAATTTAATAACTGAGTAACTAATTAATTACTTTCCTAACTCTGATGACTAACTAACAAAATTAACTGTCTTCACATTTTTGTTTTCATTCTTCACATTTTTTTCTTTGTTCTGCCTGGATTCGAAACCTGCAGCTTTTGGATGGGTGGGCGTCTGAAAGGGGTGCCTTTTTCAGACGGATGTCTTACCCCATGCTAACAGGGCACCTATTCTACTTTGAGATGTTAAAGCTTTTTAAGTTCACTTTTGTTCCTCCCAAAACCCGCAGCTCATTCAAATTTAGGTTTTTTCCTACACTAGGCTGTTGGTTGCCCGCTATGAATCCCCCCGTTAACTTTAGAAAGTATGTTGAAAAAAAGACTGCAGAACTGACGCTATTCCCCTTCAAATTGGGAAAACAAAGGAAACCACGTTGTGGGTTTTTCCTGAGGTTCGTTACTAAAAACCGATATTCCCTGTCTCGTTACTACCACAGCATCCATGCTGTGATGCAGAAAGTGCCCCCTTCAGGTAAACAGGGATAACACTGTGAAACACAGAAGAAGTAAGGGTAGGCAAGGGAGCCTTTGCATCTCATCTGGTTTATTTTTGCCAACTCTGCCCGTTTGTTTTATGCTGTGATGCTGACAGTGAAAAAACTGTTTATACTGATAACCATGTAGCTGACAAGATAATTATTTTGCCTGGGCCCCTCTTCCCCCGTCTTTGTATGACACTCAAAACAATCAACAGCAAATTTTACATGAAACTGTTTTGGCGTCAAATTTAAATTATGTGACGTGTGTGTTGGGCTCTGAGAAAAAGGCGTAGCAAAACAGATTTCCATATGATGTTGAGTAAAAAATATGAAGGCTATGGGAACGGAAAATTTAAAGCAACCGAACGTGATTCAAAAACGATGCAATTTTCCCGACACAGAGCAAACAAAACTAATGTTAGATCAAGCACATGTGGCACCCGACAGCCCCCCTAGCTCACTAAAGAAGCTATGTGCAGCAGCACACAGAAACTTGTCAACAAACATTCACACACAAATTATGGCAATATTGGGGGAAAGGGGGAAGAACTTGGTCAATCTCCTCCCTGTTTTTTGGCGAAGTTAACACATCACTTCTACCGGGCAAAGGGTGTTGTGAAAGGAAAAACCCCAAATATGACCCATCGTAACTGTTTTGTTGTAAAGTTGTGGGTGGACTTACTTTTGTGTGATTGACAGTCCAAGGATGTTGTTACAATGTTTTAATACCACGATGTCGGATCCATGTCAAGATGAAGGTTTTTTAAAGGCCAATTGTACAACGTTCTATCCACATAATTTTCGTGTATGTGCTTCGTCCTCACTCCATTTCTCACCTGCCCTCACCCCCTACCCTGTTCCCCATCCCATTCCTCCATAGTCCGTTTTGTGAAGGGCCTTAATAGCCTAAACCACATAAAACTATTCGCATTCATATTCCCCTCTCTCTCTCTCTCTCTCTCTCTCTGAAAAGTCACAAATTGAATACGTACATAAATTAATACCTAATGAACGCCTTAATAAATAAACAAATAATGAATGAATAAAAAAAAAAATTTGTATATTATTATATATATATATATATATAATTTAGTAAATAAGTATATGAATAAATAAACTAATTTATAGATACCACTAGACCAAATGATCAAAAAAAGAAAGAAGAAAGAAAGGAAGGACAGAATGAAGGTAGAAGGAAAAACCACAAAACGAAGAGATAATGAAATTGGCAAACAGTACAAATCTATTTAATACCACGATGTTGGATCCATGTCATGATGGAGATTTGTAAAGGCCCAAATTGTACAACGTTGTTTCCACATAATTTTCGTGTATGTGCTTCCGTCCTCACTTCCATTTCTCCCCTGCCCTCACCCTACCCTGTTCCCCCATCAAATTTCCTCCTAGTCCGTTTTGTGAGGGCCTTAATAGCCTAAACCACATAAAACTAGTTCGCATTCATATTCGTTCTGTCTCTCCTCTCTCTTCTCTCTCTCTCTCTCTCTCTCTCTCTCTCTTTTCTTCTTTGAAAAGTCACAAATTGTATACGTATATAAATGAATACCTAATATACGCCTAATAAATAAACAGATAATGAATAAGTGAATGTATATATATATAATATATATATATATATATATATATATTAAGTAAATGAGTATATCAATAAAGAACTAATTTATAGATACCACTAGACCAAATGATGAAAAAAAGAAAGAAGAAAGAAAGGAAGGACAGAAGGAAGGTAGGAAGGAAAAGAACCACAAAACCAAGAGAGATGAACAAATTGGCAAACAAACCCCAAAGTCTGCGTGGTGGGTAACTGAAAAAAATAATTAGTTGATTACTTAATTAGTTAGTAAGTTAGTTCTCTCATTCTCAATTTATAACCATCTTCTCATAATATATTCATGGTACACCAGTCCTCTCTGTCTTACATGTCGTTCTTATTTCTTTCTTTATCTTCCTATTTCCATCTCTTCTTTGTTTCTTTGTTTCCTTTTTGTACTCTGTTCCTTTCTCTTTTACTCGTTTTATTTTCTTTTATGTTTATGGACATATACAATTTTTTCTCTTTTTTTTTTTAAAGACAATTGCAAACTTAGAGACAGAAAGAGGCTCTTTACTACTTGTAGTCTGGTTGAAGCACCCCCCAAAAAAGAAAAAAAAATTCTCACTAACTAACTAATTACTAACTAAGTAACTATTAAATGCTAGCTAACTGATTAACTAATTAACTAACTGAGTAACTACCTTACTTACTACCTAACTACATGACTGACTAACTAACTAATTACTATTCTTCACATTTTTTTTTCATTCTTCACATTTTTTCTTTGTTCTGCCTGGATTCGAACCTGCAGCTTTTGGATGGGTGGGCGTCTGAAGGCGTGCCTTTTTCAGACGGATGTCTTAACCCCACGCTAACAGACACCTATTCTACTTTGAGATGTTTATGCCTTTTGAAGTTCACTTTTGTTCCTCCCCAACCAGCAGCTCATTCAAATATTCAGGTGTTTCCTACACAAGTCTGTTGGTATGCCTGCTATGAATCTCCCGTCAACTTTAGAAAGTATGTTGAACTCAGCACTGCAGAACATGACGCTATTCCCGTTCAAAATTGAAAGCAAAGGAAACCACGTTGTGGTTGTCCTGAGGTTCGATACTATAACCGATTATTCCCTGTCACGTTACTACCACAGCATCCATGCTGTGTATCGCAGAAAGTGCCCCTTCCAGGTAAACAGGGATAACACTGTGAAACACAGAAGAAGCTAAGGGTAGGCAAGGCAGCCTTTTCATCTCCATCTGGTTTATTTTTGCCAACTCTGCCCAGTTTGTTCTATGCTGCTGATGCTGACAGTGAAAAAAACTGTTTATACTGATAACCATGTAGCTGACAATGATAATTATTTGCCTGCCTCTCTTCCCCAGTCTTTGTATGACACTCAAAACAATCAACAGCAAATTTACATGAAACTGTGTGGCGTCAATATACAGTTAGTGACAGTGTGTGATGACTCTGAGAAAAAGTGCGTAGCAGAAACAGATTTCCATATGACTGTTAGAGTAAAAAATACTGAAGGCTATGAACAGGAAAATAATGCAACCGAACGTGATTCAAAATCGATGCATTTACCGACACAGAGCACAAAACTAATGTTAGATCAAGCACATGTGGCACAGACAGCACCTAGCTCACTAAAGAAGCTAATGTGCAGCAGCACACAGAATCTTGTCAACAAAACATTCCACACACAAATAATGGCAACTATTGAGGAAAGAGGGAAGAACTTGGTCAATCTCCTCCGTGTTTGTGGCGAAGTTAAACACATCACTTCTACCTGGAGCAAAGATGTTGTGAAAGGAAAATCCTCACTATGACCCATCGTAACTGTTTTGTTGTAAAGTTGTGAGGTGGACTATTACTATGTGTGATTGACAGTCCAGGATTAGTTACAAATGTATTTAATACCACGATGTCGGATTCCATGTCAAGTATGAAGGTTTGTAAAGGCCAATTGTACAACGTTTATCCACATAATTTTCGTGTATGTGCTTCCGTCCTCACTCCATTTTTTCACCTGCCCTCACCCCCTACCCTGTTCCCCATCCCATTCCTCCATAGTCCGTTTTGTGAAGGGCCTTAATAGCCTAAACCACATAAAACTATTCGCATTCATATTCTCTCTCTCTCTCTCTCTCTCTCTCTCTCTCTCTCTCTCTCTCTCCTCTCTCCTGAAGTCACAAATTGAATACGTACATAATTAATACCCAATATCCCCTTTTAATAAATAAACAGATAATGAATAAGGTGAATTTATATATATATATATAATATTATTATACTACTCAAAAACAATTGAATACCCACCCTAATTTTTGTATGCAATTTTAAAAAGCTCTGATAAACCAATTAATATGATAATTGAATATAAATTCTGCTGGTAAGCTTACCCGGTTCTCAAATACTACTCCTCGTGCATTTTTGTTATGTTAAAGTCGGTCAGCAGTTATCTACCGCGTCGCATCTGAGGCAAAAAAATCCCGAGAAATTATCGAACTTGTGCGCTCCCAAGATTTTGACACAGACACAGCAAGAAAAAAAAATGTGATGCACGTGAAAGCAAGGTCTTTCTGAGCAGAATTGCAATCAGTTAGCACATTTGACGGGTATAAAAAAGTCGCGAAATTTAGGAAGATTTAACCATGCCTGCGAGACAACGACTAAGCAACACCGACAGAGGAAGAGCGATAGCATGGTACCAAGAAGGTATTGGCTTGAGGGAGATTGGTCGACGGCTTGGAGTGAGTCACCCAGTCATTCTGAGGCTCAGAGACCGTTGGCTTAACACTGGAAGTGTTGAAGAACAGCAGGGACGTGGACGGACGAGAAGCACCTCCAGACAGCAGGATCGGTTCATTGTTATCGCTTGTCTGAGAGACCGTTCAGCCAGTGCCACAGTACTCCGAGACCAGCTACGACAAGCCAGCAACGTCAACGTCAGTACCCAGACAGTTCGGAACCGGCTCCACGACGCCAACTTGAGGTCAAGGTCCCCAGCAGTGAGATCAATACTGACCCCAGCGCATCGAGCTCATCGTCGGGCCTGGGCAGCATGTCATAGAAGGTGGACAAGAGCTGAATGGGCAACAGTACTCTTCACAGACGAGTCAAGGTTCACCCTCAGGTTCACGACGGGCGGGGTTCGCGTCTGGCGACGTCCTGGAGAACGCTACGTTGACGCTGCCGTCAGGGAGCATGACCGCTATGGAGGTGGGTCCGTGATGTGTGGGGTGGTTCAGCCTACGTCACAGGACCCCCCTACACCGTGTTGAAGGCCGCCTGACCGGTGCCACCTACCGCGACACCATCATCCGCCCCCTTGTGATGCCCGCCCTGAGGGCAGTTGGCCAGGGCGCCCAGTTCCAGGACGACAACGCGCCGTGCCACCGCGCGCGCCATCGTGAATCAGTTCCTACAAGGGCAGCAGGTGACAAGAATGGACTGGCCTGCCAGGTCACCAGATTTGAACCCCATAGAGCATCTGTGGACGTGCTGGGGAGGCGAAAGTGCGGGCCCACAACCCTCCAGCAGACACCGTGGACCAGCTGTTTCAGTTGCTGGAGCAGGAGTGGCAGGCGATCCCCCAGGACACTCTCCGCCGCCTGGTGCACTCCATGAGACGTCGATGTGACGCTTGTTTGAACGCGAACGGTGGTTCATACCCGTTATTAACATCATGACATCTACCATAGACTCTTGTTACTTTTCATTTTGGGGGTATGCCTCTTTAATCAAGTGTAAAACAAAGATAATTTTTTGTCACGGTGTTTGAATAAATTTGAATGGATTGAGGAATAATAAAAATAAAATATTCAATCATTAAATTATGTTCAGCTTTGTTTTCTTTCGAATGACAGCATTTTCCTAAGTGGTACTTCAATTGTTTTGAGTAGTGTATATATATATATAATTAAGTAAATGAGTATATCAATAAAGAACTAATTTATAGATACCACTAGACCAAATGATGAAAAAAAGAAAGAAGAAAGAAAGGAAGGACAGAAGGAAGGTAGGAAGGAAAAGAACCACAAAACCAAGAGAGATGAACAAATTGGCAAACAAACCCCAAAGTCTGCGTGGTGGGTAACTGAAAAAAATAATTAGTTGATTACTTAATTAGTTAGTAAGTTAGTTCTCTCATTCTCAATTTATAACCATCTTCTCATAATAATATCATGGTACACCAGTCCTCTCTGTCTTACATGTCGTTCTTATTTCTTTCTTTATCTTCCTATTTCCATCTCTTCTTTGTTTCTTTGTTTCCTTTTTGTACTCTGTTCCTTTCTCTTTTACTCGTTTTATTTTCTTTTATGTTTATGGACATATACAATTTTTTCTCTTTTTTTTTTTTAAAGACAATTGCAAACTTAGAGACAGAAAGAGGCTCTTTACTACTTGTAGTCTGGTTGAAGCACCCCCCAAAAAGAAAAAAAAAATTCTCACTAACTAACTAATTAACTAACTAAGTAACTAATTAAATAGCTAGCTAACTGATTAACTAATTAACTAACTGAGTAACTACCTTACTTACTACCTAACTACATGACTGACTAACTAACTAATTAACTATTCTTCACATTTTTTTTTTCATTCTTCACATTTTTTCTTTGTTCTGCCTGGATTCGAACCTGCAGCTTTTGGATGGGTGGGCGTCTGAAGGCGTGCCTTTTTCAGACGGATGTCTTACCCACTGTTAACAGACACCTATTCTACTTTGAGATGTTTATGCCTTTTGAAGTTCACTTTTGTTCCTCCCCAACCAGCAGCTCATTTCAAATATTCAGGTGTTTCCTACACAAGTCTGTTGGTATGCCTGCTATGAATCTCCCGTCAACTTTAGAAAGTATGTTGAACTCAGCACTGCAGAACATGACGCTATTCCCGTTCAAAATTGAAAGCAAAGGAAACCACGTTGTGGTTGTCCTGAGGTTCGATACTATAACCGATTATTCCCTGTCACGTTACTACCACAGCATCCATGCTGTGTATCGCAGAAAGTGCCCCCTTCCAGGTAAACAGGGATAACACTGTGAAACACAGAAGAAGCTAAGGGTAGGCAAGGTCAGCCTTTTCATCTCCATCTGGTTTATTTTTGCCAACTCTGCCCAGTTTGTTCTATGCTGCTGATGCTGACAGTGAAAAAAACTGTTTATACTGATAACCATGTAGCTGACAATGATAATTATTTGCCTGCCTCTCTTCCCCAGTCTTTGTATGACACTCAAAACAATCAACAGCAAATTTACAATGAAACTGTGTGGCGTCAATTATACAGTTAGTGACAGTGTGTGATGACTCTGAGAAAAAGTGCGTAGCAGAAACAGATTTCCATATGACTGTTAGAGTAAAAAATACTGAAGGCTATGAACATGGAAAAATAATGCAACCGAACGTGATTCAAAATCGATGCATTTACCCGACACAGAGCACAAAACTAATGTTAGATCAAGCACATGTGGCACAGACAGCACCTAGCTCACTAAAGAAGCTAATGTGCAGCAGCACACAGAATCTTGTCAACAAAACATTCACACACAAATAATGGCAACTATTGAGGAAAGAGGGAAGAACTTGGTCAATCTCCTCCGTGTTTGTGGCGAAGTTAAACACATCACTTCTACCTGGAGCAAAGATGTTGTGAAAGGAAATCCTCACTATGACCCATCGTAACTGTTTTGTTGTAAAGTTGTGAGGTGGACTATTACTATGTGTGATTGACAGTCCAAGATTAGTCAATGTATTTAATACCACGATGTCGGATCCATGTCAAGATGAAGGTTTGTAAAGGCCAATTGTACAAGTTCTATCCACATAATTTTCGTGTATGTGCTTCCGTCCTCACTCCATTTCTCACCTCCCTCACCCCTACCCTGTTCCCCATTTCCCATTCCTCCCATATCCGTTTTTAAGGGTTTT
>JAMYXO010008422.1:0-10873 GCA_033310375.1 Conus canariensis
ACCCCAAAAGGTGGACAACATAATGTTGTCAGTGATATCATATGGTGTTCCACTCCCTGAGCGCCGGGTAGCGTATCTGGGGAAAGATGAGTGAAAAGTCGGTTAAGGTGAAGGCAAGACCTAACAAACCATCCCTCAGGCAAGGAATGTTGCCATCATTCATCCTCATGTTCGGCACTGTGGCAGCCCCACCAAACAGGTGATTCCGTGCAGACAAATCGTTTGGGTTCATGGATCGACATCGATAAAACCCCGGCCCGTCTTGAAAAAATTTAAAAAAACCAATTTCACTTCATGCCCTGGACAGTCGTCATTTAATTGCAGCGGAAGGGGACAGGGGGGAAAAATAACCTTCTCTTTGCACAAAAAATGAGTGTCTGGACACTGCGTTGTGTTTTCTGGTAGTGGAGTTTAGGGAATAGCCCTGGCCTGTCAAAGTTAATTACAGCTGGTGGCCTTTTTTCGTTTACCTAGGTCCCAGGATACAATTCGACTCGTCCTTTGTTTGTGGGGCAGCCCCTTGAACCCATCCCTTTTTTTTTCACCATCTAACACTGAACAAAAAATGCTGGTTTTCATTCATAAATGGAAAACTCTTATACCTTTTAAAACACCAACACACACACACACACACAAACACACACGCACAAGAGGCACACACACACACACACACAACACACACAACACACACAAAAACACACAGGGAAGAGAGAGAGAGAGAAGAGAGAGAAAAGAGAGAGGAGAGAGAGAGAGCTGTTGATGGGGACAGAGACAGAGAGACTGAGACAATATACAGAGAGGAAGAGGAGAAGGAGAGGAAGAAGAAGGAGGGGGAAAAAGAGGGAGGAGAGAGAGAGCTTTTCGTGCATGAATTTCAATCCCCAAACCCTGAAATAGAAAACATTGCATACAGGATAATAGGGACAGATCTGAAAACTACTGACATTAAAAAAAAAAAAAAAAAAAAAACCAACAAACAAACAAACAAGGTTAAGACTTAAAGAAAAAGATGAAGATTGGGCCCAGATTGGATAAAATTTGAAATCAAAGACGATGCATGCAGTCTTTCTGTATGCTCCAGTTAAGCCTACTTTATATTTTAAAAAAGGGCGCGGGACTGATAAAGCACAAAACAAAAAAAAGAAAAAAAAGAAAGCTTGCCCTGAACATTCAATCAACAACCTTGTGGGAAAAGGGTTTTTCTGCGTGGAGAATTCTGCTGTTAATCTCTCTTAAGAAGGTTTTCCTTGTTTGTTTTGTCTTGTTTTGCTTTGCTTTCCCCTTTTTTTATTGAACTTTGCTGAGCAAAGGGCCTGGAGAACAGCCCGGAGGAAGCTCAGGAAAGATCAATATCATTTTGGGAAAATTTGCCAGTTTTAAAAGTTTCTGGTGTGGGCTTCCCTCCTGTCTTTGTGTCAAAAAAATTTTCTTGTATCAAAATTGAACGAAAGATGTCCCAATTGCAGTGAAAGGGGAACAAATATGAACCCTTTTGGCACAAGCCGATCAGGACGGGCAGCCCAAAAAAGGGACAGAAGCACCAATAAGTGAACTTCTGGTGTTTGTGGTTGAATTTGCCCCATCGAGGAGAAAAAAAAATACATAAAAAAAAAAAGTGCGATTTTATGAATGAGCTGACCCCACGCACCAAAAAAAAGGATTAGGAAAACCTAAACCAAAAAGGTTTTACAGGTGAATCTTTTGTACAGGCTCCAGATGCCAAACGACACAATCTAAACTTTTAAACCAAAAAAAAAAGGGGGTAGGTGGGTGGAGCAGTTGAAAAAAGGCAGGGCATAAAATGGTGTGCTGTTTGGAAAGCGCACTCTTGGAGCACACGTGGTCTTTTTGGGGAAATTATTGTGTGTGCATCTTGTGGGGACTCTTTGATGAAACAACCAAACAAAGACACCTCCTAAAAATGTCAACCCCATCGAGAGTTGAAAGCTCCGGGGAGAAAAGGGGGTTTTAAAAAGAAACTGTTGCCTGGGAAATTTGGGACAGCCTAGAACATGAATAAAAACACATTTTCCCTAGAAAACCGAACAGCAATGAGGAGAAGGAGCGAAAGTAAGAAAACCCAAAGTCCCCCTTCAGATATTCTTTAGTTATCGAAAACATTGCACACTAAAACCACAAAGGGGGAGCAGCATTTATGTAAATACAGCTTTTTCAGAGCGAAGCACTCCTTAAAATCAAGGGTTAGTGCGCTTTGTATGCCGGGGGAAAAGTTCACGTTTGAACCAACTAGATGAGGAAAAGGGGAAGCAATAAAATCCCCCTGGACTTAATTAACCGCTTCACTAAATAGAAATGCCTGGCACCGCAATTGACAGAGGAAAGGATGAACTTAAGATCGGGGGACCAATAATGATGGAAGTTTAAAGGGTGTATTCTAAAAGGGGCAGAGCTCGGGTGCCCTCAACAAATCCAGGCCTTTATCGCTTCGCCCGTTGAAGAAAAACAAAAAATTTTTTCATGGCAGCGGAGCACAAAAAAAACTACATAAAATGAATCCCTGGATTATTCGTCCTGGAAAAAAAAAATGAAACCAATAAATTCCTGAAAAAATTTTGAAATGTTAGTGATAATGCACGCCAAAACATGTAGAAAAAACGAATCACAAGACAAAACCACGCGTTTCGCCTCTTGGGCTTCTTTCAGCAAGAACAAAACACTCGGACAACGAAAATGAACGAAAAAAAAATCACTTGACTTCATTCCTATCATAACATTTCAAATGTGTTTAGATTCCACAGCAGTCGCCCCCTTTTTGCAACTCCCAAGAAAACCCTGGCGTGCAGAATCTGCCCTGTGATTTGGAAAGCAGGCTAATGTGGAAAAATGGATCTCGATTAAGTGACTCGATTGGCTTTTTTTTTTTTTTTTTTTTTTTTTGCTTCGGGGTTTTTAGTTCAGTTCTCAGTCGTTTTTTTGTGCTTTTACAACTCTAAAAAAGGCAGAAAAGATGGTAAAGGACGAAAGTATATGCAATGTGAAATAAAACATATGTACGTGACAGTCAGTCCCTAGTAGGTTACTGTGCGGTGAACAGATTCACTTCTTTCTGCCAGTTATATGCTAGCGGGAAAGCCACGAACCGGAAGTAGCGAACAAATACTAAACTTGGCAAAAAAAAGCGCAAAAATTTTTGCTTCTTTTCTCTTCTTTCATCAAATTCTTCTTGATGCTAAAATTTTTTTTACATGATATAGATATATGCTAAAAAAAAAACGACATCCATAAAAAATGAATTTCAAAATTTCAGCTTGCTTTTAATGCTATGTCTTTGTTTAGCTTGTGGTGCTTATGTTTCCCTGTCTTTTTTTTTTTTCAGATTCAGTTTTTCTTCTTTTTGTTCAAACGATATCAGATTACACGGCGCAAAAAGGGACATACTAGAGACTACAATCAGCAGTTTTCTCTTAAGCGCGCCATAACCCCTAGCTAAAATTACAAAAAAAAAAAAAAAAAAAAAAAAAAAAAAAAAAAAAAGCCCACTCAAAAGCAAAAAAGAAAAAATCGGCACAGTAGATTTAACTAGATTTTTCTTTCGAAAATTTCTAAAAAACGTAAGGTTTCTTCGTGCAATACGCAAAATGCCAAAAACCCCAGTGCAATACAAAAAAAATAGTCCCGTGTTCTTTCTTGGAGTTTTGTTGATATTAGGGAAAAAAGTAAATTTTGGGATTTTAAAATTTTTGGTTGTTGGGTGGTTTCGCTCTAAAAATCCTCAATTTCCTTACAAAAACTAAAAAAACGTCTTTCATTGTTGTCAGAAGTCACTTTTACCCATGTTTTTTTTATTTTATTTTACTGACCCCGGGCCCCTTTAATCCACAGTTTATACAATTTCAGTATAGCCTTAAACTGACCTTTAGTTTTATATTTAGTCCCATCCCGTTCTTAAAATTTTAAGACCTAAAACTGTATTTTTGCTTTGGGAGGGTTTTTTTTTTTCTTTGTTTTTTTTTTTCCTAAGTATGATGCGTAAGTAACTTTCTTCTTTTTTCCTTCTTTTTTTTTTCAAAACAAAGAATTTTATGGGATCCTGCATTTGATATTCTTTCCTTTATCAATTTAAATGTGACTCAATCATAAACACCCTTATTCAAAAATTTTTTAATAAATTTGTGCTTGACACCTTTTTTTTTCAAAAACAAAGTATTTCTTTTCCGATTATGAGGTTTTCTCTATTTGATATCGTAAGTTTCATCTTTTAACAATGTTTGACTGAGGGGTTTTTTTGTTTAAATTCGCTTTTTTAACGTTAATTTTCCCAGTTAGTTTTTAAAAGGTAAGAAAAAAAATTTTTAAAATTTGTTTTTTTGTTTTTTGTAAGCCAAAGACAATCAGTTCGATTTAAAAAAGCAGCCGTTACAAGCTGCACATTTTCTTTAGAAGTAAATCGTAGCTATCCCAAAAAAAGGAAAAAGTCACAGTTATAAATTTGTTGGATGGTGTCCTTTTCCCTGGTTTTAAAAATTTACCAGTCACTGTTAACCCATTCCATCTTCTTTAAAACGGATTTGTCACTAAAAGTTTTATAACAATTCTAATTGAAAAACCATTTTGGTTATTTCTGAAATTTTTAACCTTTTAAAAAAAACCAAAAAAATTCTTCCCAATCTTTGGTATACCTAGTTTTTTTTTTCCCCCGTGCAAAACAGTATTTAAATTTTTATCATATTAAGTGGATATTTTTAAACATCTTTTAGTTCCTTTTGATCACAATCAAGAACGTATTGCCTTTGTACAGGGGCACCTACATTATCATTAATGACAATTTCTCTTGTTCTTTTAAAATATTTAATTGTTTTTAACAATCATGTATTTAAAAATTTTCTTTGCTATTGTTTTTGTGTGTAAAAGGGGGCTGTAAGTTAAAATATGGTGTCTAAACCCTCTTTGATGAATACAATATTCCCTTTGTGCCCATCGTTATAATAAAAAAACTTTTTCGCAATCTTTTTTTATTTTTTTGTTTGTTGTTGTTTTTTTTTAAAATAAAAAAGGCCAGCTAATAGCTCATTCCGTCCTTTAGTTCAATTTTTCACAAATTTTACATACCCGAGAAACTTTGTCCAAAAATGGTTGGATTGCTAGGTTAAATCGTTTGGGGCCGAACTTTTAATAAATTAATTTTTGGGGCATAAAGGCTTGTTTTGCAATCCCACTTTGGGGATTGGACTATGATCTTTCCTTTCCCAAAAATGTTAAAGCCCCCTATGTGTTCTTTATTCAAGAATGCCAATGCTTTCCTTTTTCAATATCGGGCACATAGTTTTTTTCGCCCCCCTACAAAAATTAAAAGCATTCTCTGATTTGTTTTGAACTGGTGTCTGGAAGTTTTGGAAGCAGCACCAGAGAAAGGTGAGTTTTGATAAAAAAAAGATGAAGTACCCCCACTCTAGTAATGGTGTAAAAGCCTTTGCAACCCTATTTTGAACAGGTGTTTTACCTTAAAACAGTCTTTCATGTTTTTTTTTCTGTGATCTTTTTGATATTTTTAGTAAAAACCAAAACATAAAATTTCAAATTAAGAGAATCCTTTTCCACATTTTTATTCGCAAAATATATATCCAAATTTTTTCTTGGGTACCAACCCCACTTGAAGTTTTTGAATAATTAAATTTCAGTCCTGACATATTTTTAAAAATTTATTAAGCCGTGGGGTTTCTGGTCACCTTTCATGAAAAAGGGGTTCATTGCAAACTGACAAAACTTAAATTCGTGCCAGCCCCATTTTAATCCCTTCTATATCACTGCATCCTTTTTTTACAAAGCAAGCTTCCCCACAAATTTTAAAAAGGGGGATGCTGGGTCTCCTTCCTGAAACCCCTTTCTATTTTGAAAAGTTTGGACATTTTTCCATTTCCTAACACATAACTTTTATGTTTTGTAAAAGGGATACCCATTTACGTATTTCATCTCCAAACCAAATTTTTTAGTGGTTTTTTATCCAGCATGACCAGCTAAAAGAGTCGAAAGCTTTTTTAAGTTTAAAAAGAGACTAATAACCCGGAATCGTTTTCATCAAGGTAATGGATAATGTCATAAATTGTTCGAGCTGTCCCCCAGTATCTTCAAACAACCCTGGGGGTCTTCGTAATAATTAAAGGCAAGATCGATTTTTAAAATTTGACTGAATATAGACGTGTTTTTCCCATTTTTTTCCCTACATTTAGGAGATTTATTGGCCCCTTCTCAAGGGGTTTCTTTTGGGGTTTATCTCCCTTTCTAAACCCTTGATTTCCCTTTCTGGTAATGGAATTTCACCTCTAAAGAAACCCTTCTTAGGAACGAACAACGAAAATTGCCTAACGTTTCCAGAAAATTGGGAAAAAAAAAAACCCTTTGTCCACCATCTTACCTGGAGTTTGCATTTTGATTTAATGTTAGAGCTTTACCCCTCTTTGAATGTTATGGGCCCTTAAACTTATCAGATTCTGCTTTTTTAACCTAGGGAAATTGTGAAAATAGTCTTTATAAGGAATCTTCTGTGTTTTTTTTCATGTTTAAAGTCTGATAAAATTCCTCTTTTTTTTTTGAAGATCATCCATTTCATCAGATGTCTCCTGTTTTACACATTGTGTCATTTGGTTCTGACAAAGTGCCTCTTTTCCAAAGGAAAGAAACATTTTTTTTTTCACCCAGTGATGCCCCTCTGGCTTTTGATCAAAGAATTATGCCCCGTTTTTTTTTTTTTTCTAATTTTTCTCAACTTTCCCTCTTTTCTCTTTAATACCTTTTAATTTATTTGTGTAAAGATGATTTTTTTTCTATTCTACATGTCATTTTTTTAATTTTGTTCGTGTCATCCATCTTTTTTCCTTTTCTTATACAACACGATATTAGCCTGAGTATTCTCCATAGTTAAAAATCAAGGGAAAGCTGTCAGAGACAGTAAACTGAAATTTTATCAAAGGTTCTCTCGATCGGTAAGGGTAAAGTCGTATTGCCCCTTAGTAACTGTTTTTGTAGTTCTTTGAAAATTTCATTTTTAAGAAGATTTGTCAAAAAGATCATTAAATTTTTAAAACCGTCTCTGTCTTATTTTGCTTTTATTTCAGATGATGCAAAAAAGAAATGATCACTTCTTTCCCCCTAAAAATGTCAGCTTCCTTAACATATGTGATCACAAATGGGACAAAAGGGAAAACCCAATTACACGGTTTTTTTTTGGAGGGGTTTTGGGTTTCTCCATGTGTACTGTGAGCTTCGGATTGTTTTCTAAAAAATTTCAACAATTTCCCCTGTTTAACATCATTTAATAACCTTACCGGGAGACTTTAGTTTTTTAAATTTTCTAATTGTAGAATAAAGGTTTGGATTATAACAAGGTTCCTTTCTCCGGCTATGATTATGTTGGGGTCCTGAAATTTTCTTCTTTTTGTGGTAATTCTGCATGAAAATGGTTGGTCCCTTTTTTGTTCAAAGTTTTAAAAATACCCAAAATATTTTTTCTATATGTTTAGCCCCATATCATCAAATTTTTTTTTCCATCTTGATTGTCTTTTCTATCTTATCCCAAAAAGTTGTTATTTAACGGGAATAGCAAACCCCTCTAGATTTACTACCATTCGATCGAATTTTTACTTTCTTTACGCCATTTGCTCTAACTTGGACATAATTTTTTGACTGAATTTGAGTGTTCTCTCGGAAATACACAGAGTGTTTTTTTCTGACGAAGAAACAGAAACGCATCTCTTCTTTTTGAAAATAATTCCTATGCCCCGTGTTTGGATGATATTGATGTTTTATTTTATTTTTTTTTACTCTTTTCCTTTGTTCAAAAAATTTTGGAAAAGTCTTGCTAATATTTCAAAAGTCGATTTCTGCTTCTTTTGATTGTCTGGTATGGCAGAAAAAGAAAGCGATCGAAACCAGTTACAAAAAAAGAAAAAAAAAAAAAAAAGAAACAGTCTTTAAATATTTACGCTGACTGTTTAACCAAATCGAAAAAAAAGACAATAAAACAAGTAAAAATATCCAAGATAGTTCTTAAAAAAATTCCCTAGTACGTTTACTAACATTGTGCGTTTGAAGAGAAAAAGGAAAACATTAATTAAACACAGAGAGAAAGCAAAATCTAATACACCAACAAAAGTCACAATTCATAATCAATAACCCGGGCACGGGGTCACTGTCTGACTGCTTATCCCCAAATAAAATCGTGTTTTTTTATGAATAAAAAAAAAGCACAAAGGACAACTCCCAGCCTCTTAATTCAAGATGTTTAGTGGTGCCAGAGTGCTTTGTCAAAATAAGTAAAAAGCGTTTCGGATTGCAGTGTATCAGATTTAAAGTAGTGTGTTTCTGTATTTACTCCCAAGGTGTGTAGTGTGTGTGTGTTTTTTTACGAGCGAAACGCAGTGCGTTTTTTGAGTGCGCGCGTGCGTGTGTTTGTGTGTGTATAGGCGCGCGTGCGCGATGAATATATTATGGGTTTGTCATCTGTTCAGAGAGAGAGAGAGAGGAGGGGAGAGGTGAGAGAGGAGAGGGGAAGAGAGTGGCCCGATTTTTGCACGTGCGTGCGAGTGAGAATGGGGCGTTCCGGGCTACGGAGGAGGGTGGGGGGGGGGTTACGTGTGTGTGTTGTGTGTGTGTGGGGGTGTGTGGTGTGTGTGTGTGGTGTGTGGTGTGTGAACCTCGTCAGAAACGTGCTTCAAGTAATACTTTCTTTTTACGCCAGGGGACACTGTGTTCAAACTAAACTTATTAAAAGGTTATAAGAATATTAAAAAGCATGCAATCCACCTTTGGTAAAATAAAAAACCCTCTTCCCTCCCCCCGCCCCCTAAAAAACAAAAAAAAAAAACGCACACAAAGAAGAAGAGAGCAGCATAGGGACCGGAGCAAACCCCGGGGCACCCCAAACAGAATTAAGTACTTAACATTTGATGTGGCCCATTCTCAAACCTTTCCGTTTTAAAAAAGAGGTGAAAAACACACACACACACACACACACACACACACACCCACCACACCACACCTTGAAAACCACAGCAAACTTTGGGTGTGTTTCCCAAAAAAAAAAAATTATCTTTTCCAGTGCGTCCCAAAAAACAAAAACAAAAAAATAAAGTGGGAGGTCGGGTTGAGAGCGAAGGGGGAAAAGGGGGTCAGCATAGGTGGGGGGGACGGGGAGGACAAGGGGAGGAAATCAAGTAGACAACAAAAGTGGGGGAGGGATGGGAGTCTTCGAAACCTCCCGGGAAGAAAAAGGAGGAGAGAGAGAGAGAGGGAGAGAGAGGGAGAGAAAAGAGGGGAAAGAGAGAGGGGAAGAAAGAGAGAGGAGAGAGAGGAGAGGGACGACAGAAACAAACAGGAGACAGAGAGAACTCCATTTTAAACCCCTTCCCTTACCTCTGTTCCACCTTCCCCGCCCCCATCCGCCCCCAACCCCCCCGCCCCCCCCCCTCCCAAACACACATCCCCATGCATACATACAGGCTAAAAAAAAATAAAAAAGAGAAACTTGACTTTTGGAAATAAACTATCTTGCCTTGCGGAGCTCCAAAAAAAATAAACACTTATTTCGAAAAAAAGTGGATCGCTTCATCGTTTAAATAGTCCAAACCAATCGACAATTCAAATTAAGTATGAATTTTGGATGTTTTCATGCAGGCCTTGTAGAAAGGGCCTAGTATTATTGACTCTTTTAAATAGGCCCCCACCCCAACACGCCTCCCCCTGTGTATTGCTCCCTTTTTTTTTTTCTTTCTTTTTCATTGTGTGAATGTTTTGAAAGGTGTGGTGTGTGTGTGTTTTGTGTGTGTGGGGTGTGTGTGTGCGTGCGTGTGTTGTTGGTTGTGGTGTTGTTGTGTGTGTGTGGTGTGTGTGTGTGAGGGGGGGGGGGGGTTCCCATCCCTCCCCCTCCCCCACTGCTACCCCCCCCCCCCTCCCTCCGCCAAATTTGTCATCTTACAAAAAAAAGCAGACACGCACAAAAAGACATTGCTTTAAACCCTTTCCTAAATAACCAGCTGAAAATATTTCTTTTCTTCCACTGTTGAAAACCAATTTGAAAAGGGGTTTGATAAAACAAAGTAAACGTTAAAAAATTTCATTTGGCAAAAGTTTTAACTAACAAAAAGGAAAATAAGGTAGTTCTTCGACTGCAACTTAAATAATTAGTTTGAATCCAGCCCACGTCTGTCCCCCCCACATTTGATCGACAAGGGAGGCAAAAGCCTTGTGAAAATAATAGGGAAAAAATTTTTTCATTTACGCTTTTAACGAATTCGTTAAAATTTTTAAAAATGCATAACTGAAATTCCGAAACAAAAGCCCCCTGATGTGCATGTGATCCCCCCCACCCCCCCCCCCCCCACACATGCGCACACACATACAAAGATGCACACTCCTTCTCTCTCTCTCTCTACCGCACCATTACCCATTCATTTATTCGCCCCCCTGCACACACACACACAAACCCACACACACACACACACACACACACACACACACACAGCACAACACCACACACAACAACACACACACACACACACCCACACAGAGTCAGAAAAACACAGACACAGACACAGAGACAGACAGATAGAGAGATTGCTGAGAGAATCAGTGGTACAGTAGCCAAACCCGTGATTTTGCCATAAAGGCGCAAGCATATGTGTGTGTGTGTGGTGTGGTGTGGTGTGTTTTGTGTGTTGTTTTGTGTGTGTGTGTGAACTCTCGTCAGCAAGTAATTCAATGAATACATTTTTATTACGCTCAGTGGGCCGTGTTCAAACTTAAATTATTAGAAAGGGTTTTAAAATATTCAAACACATCCAACCCTTGGGAAAAAAAACGCCTCTTCCCCCACACTCCCGCCCCCCAAAAAAAACAAAGAAATAAATCGACCACAAAG
>JAMYXO010008423.1:0-10871 GCA_033310375.1 Conus canariensis
AGACAGACGGTCAGACAGACGGGCAGACAGACAGGCAGACAGACAGACGGACAGATAGACACAGTCGGATGAACGAAAGGCCAGAGACGACAGAATGAGACAAGGGAGGTAATGAGAATCTTACCTTCTACCGACAGAATGAGACAAGGGAGGTAATGAGAATCTTACCTTCTACCGACAGAATGAGACAAGGGAGGTAATGAGAATCTTACCTTCTACCGACAGAATGAGACAAGGGAGGTAATGAGAATCTTACCTTCTACCGACAGAATGAGACAAGGGAGGTAATGAGGAGAATCTTACCTTCTATCGACAGAAGGCCAGGGCAGAAGATGTCACAACCACCACACAACGTGTCACACCATCGCCATGGTAATCATGCGGAACAGCCCTAAACAGACATACAGATCAGACCTAAACAGACATACAGATCAGACCTAAACAGACAGACAGATCAGACCTAAACAGACATAAAGATCAGATCTAAACAGACAGACAGATCAGATCTAAACAGACACACAGATCAGACCTAAACAGACATACAGATCAGACCTAAACATACAGAGACATAAACAGACATACAGATCAAACCTAAACAGACATACACATAATCCTAAGCAAACATACAGATCATCCCTAAACAGACATACAGATCAAACCTAAACAGAATATATACAGAAAGACCCAAATAGACATACAGATCAAACCTAAACAAACATACACATAATCCCTAAACAGACATACAGATCAACCCTAAACAGACATACAGATCATCCCTAAACACACAGATCAGGTTTAAACAGACAGAAAGACATAAACAGACATACAGATTAAACCTAAACAGATATACAGATCAGACCTAAACAGACATACAGATCAGACCTAAACAGACATACAGATCAGACCTAAACAGATATACAGATCAGACCTAAACAGACATAGAGATCAGCAGACCTAATCAGACATAGAGATCAGACATAAACAGACATACAGATCAGACCTAGACATACAGATCAGACCTAAACAGATATACAGATCAGACCTAAACAGATATACAGATCAGACCTAAACAGACATACAGGTCAGACCTAAACAGACATACACATCAGACCTAAACAGATATACAGATCAGACCTAAACAGACATAGAGATCAGACCTGAACAGACATACAGATCAGACCTAAACAGACATACAGATAATACTCTGTGCATGCGTGTACGTGCGTGTGTGTATGTGTGTGCATGTGTGCGTACGCACGTGTGTGTGTGCGTGTGTGTGTGTGTGTGTGTGTGTGTGTGTGTGTGTTCCCTCGTGAGGTGGCCAGCTACGTGTGCAGTGACAGTAGTGTCATCTACTTCATGTGAACGGCGTGAGAGAGGAAGCAGAACAAGACATGCATCCCCTGTCCAGCACTTCATGTACATGGTCCTCCGGGCCTGGCTTATACACCAGTACACAACATGAAAAGGCACTGCAGAGAGCTGCTGTGTGACCTAGTTTCAAACTACAATGCTGTCACGTGTACGTGACGTCACAGTGTGCACCATGGAGCACGTGAGCAGTGGAGGAAATGAGCCGTGACAGAGCTTCCCTGATGTGCAGTCTGTTGTGTTGATCTGACATCACGGCTCCTCATGGCCAGAGAGAGAGAGAGAGAGAGAGAGAGAGAGAAGGGGGGGAGAAAAAGAGGGAGAGAGTGAGACGGGGAGAGAGGGAGAGAGAGGGGGAGGGAGGGAGAGAGAGGGAGAGAGAGGAAAGAGAGGGGGGAGACAGAGAGAGAGAGAGAGGTGGGAGAAAGTGAGGGAGACTGAGAGAGAGAGAGAGAGAGACAGAGACAGAGAAAGAGAGAGAGAGGAAGAAGTGGAAGAGGAAGTTTATTCAGTGTAGGCCATAGCCCATTCTGACGTTTCAGTTTCATCAAGGGGGCGTCACTGCATGCGCTACACCACATCCGCTAAGTTTTGACACCACACTACGCATGATTTTAAGCTGATGGATAAATGAATTAACAACAAAGATGAGACAATTTAAAAAGAGGGTCTCGTGGCCACGACTCAGAAGGGGATACAATACCTTGACAATTCGCTTCTTAATTAAACAAAGAATAATTAATTAATTATGTAACATAACATGACAGCTGAGCATTAATCCCTCCTGATCACATAATCCAACACCACCTTAACTGAGTAATACAGTGCGTCTTAAACGCTTTGTGCAAACATTCTTCAATGTTATTTCATATCGATTTGCCATGAGCAGTACGACATTAAACAGACATGGGATTTTGAGGTGTTTGGGGGGTATAAAATCATTTCGCAGATCTTGGAAGGCAGGACAGCACAACAAAAAATGTTGTTCATCTTCTTTGGCATTCTTATACAGTGGACACAACCTAGCATCTTGATCAGCATTAGTATACCGATACTTCTGTGTACATAATATATCAGCTATTCTCAATCTCATCTTTGTCATATAATTCTTTAAGTGACTGTCAATGTCAAGCAAAAGATATGTTTCACAATTTCTAGACGACTTACATGTTCTATTAAAAAAAAAAAACCCCATACTTGTCACTGTTTTGAATGTGTTTGGGAAAGAGGAGAGAGATAGAGAAAGAGATACAGCAAGCCAACCTAGAATCCATCTTGGCACAGGCTAGGCAACTGGCTAGGACTAGCTTGGATAACCAGCTGGGACAGTCTGTAAGTGCTCATGGGCCCAACCTTGGTTCTAGCTTGGCACCCTAGCTAGTTCTACATGGGCCCAACCTTGGTTCTAGCTTGGCACCCTAGCTAGTTCTACATGGGCCCAATCTTGGTTCTAGCTTGGCACCCTAGCTAGTTCTACATGGGCCCAACCTTGGCACTCTAGCTAGTTCTACATGGGCCCAACCTTAGTTCTAGCTTGGCATCTTAGCTAGTTCTACATGGGCCCAACCTTAGTTCTAGCTTGGCATCTTAGCTAGTTCTACATGGGCCCAATCTTGGTTCTAGCTTGGCACCCTAACTAGTTCTACATGGGCCCAACCTTGGCACTCTAGCTAGTTCTACATGGGCCCAATCTTGGTTCTAGCTTGGCACCCTAACTAGTTCTACATGGGCCCAATCTTGGTTCTAGCTTGGCACCCTAACTAGTTCTACATGGGCCCAACCTTGGTTCTAGCTTGGCACCCTAGCTAGTTCTACATGGGCCCAATCTTGGTTCTAGCTTGGCACCCTAGCTAGTTCTACATGGGCCCAACCTTGGTTCTAGCTTGGCATCCTAGCTAGTTCTACATGGGCCCAACCTTGGTTCTAGCTTGGCATCTTAGCTAGTTCTACATGGGCCCAACCTTGGTTCTAGCTTGGCACCCTAGCTAGTTCTACATGGGCCCAACCTTGGCTCTAGCTTGGCTTCTTAGCTAGTTCTACATGGGTCCAGCCTTGGTTCTAGCTTGGCATTGGGCCAACCTTGGTTCTAGCTTGGCTCTAGCTAGTTCTACATGGGCCCAATCTTGGTTCTAGCTTGGCATCTTAGCTAGTTCTACGTGGGCCCAATCTGAATTCTACCTTGGCTGACCTTAAACCTTCTAGCTGGTAGTTCTATGATGGACCGTATTGCCATCATCATCCACTTCATCCTTCTCCTTTGCCCATGTCACCAGTGGATGCCGTTGTCTCCCAAAGTCACAAATCTTCTCCAAGTCTCACGACCGAGACAGCTGTAGGCAATTTCCAGGATCCCCAGACCACACACACACCAGCGATGTTGTTGAAGTAGGGGGTGTGCAAGTTGTCCCTTTCTGTTCTTTGCTTCAACTTTACCCTGCATGACTGTTGACGTTGTATTTCTGATCACATGGCCTATGTGTTTCAGTTTTCTTTTGTGGGTCCCTGAGAACAATTGGTGCTTTACATTCAGTTCATTTAACATGCTGTCGTTTGTTCTTGTGTCTGTCCATTTGACTCTGGGAAGTCATCTGTAGAACTACTTTTCTGCTGCATTGCTTTCTTTTCTTCATCCTTCCACAGATTTTACGGAAGAAAGATTTTTAATGAAGATGATATGTGTGAGCTGATTTTAACGTGGTGACAGCCCTGATATGGCTCTTTGCAGTCGGCTGGGCTATAAGCAATATTACCTCACTTACCTACCACAGCGTCCAGGCTTCACAATACTGTTGTCCACCATGAAATTCATACTCGCTCGCATGCATGCACACGCACACACACACACACAAACATCAGTTATTATGGGAACAACGCATGTAATTTTATTGACAATTCACAATTTCTACGTTGGCCTCTGCCGGGTTGTCAACAACCACCACCACTGTTTTCGGCTTACTTTTGCCACCTGGGACACGGTCCCTCCATGTGGCCAGCCAGTCACTCAGGTATGTCTTCATCTGCCGCGTGGTCACATCATGCCGCTCCTGAACAGCACCTGCACAAAAATCCAGGAATGGTGAGCAGCAATTTAAAGAAAAAAGAAAAGAAGAAAAAAGAAGATGGCAACTCATTCAGATGTGTCTCTAGTCAACTCCATTCCGATGTTTAGCATCAATGTTCACCCCTGATGACCTTGACCTATATAAATTTCATAGACACAGGAGGCATAGCCATGTCCCAGTGCATACTCACACCAAATCTGGTGAAAATCCGCCCAGTATAGTTTCTGCCCTAGAGCATTAAACAGCTGGACGGAGTTAGACCATATTCGGTTGCCTTCTGTGACCTTGATTTTTGACACAGGCAAAATCTATTAACATGAGATGTTTTCTTTTTGTATTGAGCATGTTTCCGCCAAATTTGATGAAAATCCCTTTGTTCGTCTCTAAATAAGCGCGCCCAATGTCTTTAGTACTGATGTACCCGGAATGACTTCCTGTTTTTGTGTTCTTTGATGTGCACTGACAAAAATAGCTATCTCAGTCTTTCTGCTTTGTTCTGTTATAGATCTGTTTCCTGCCCGACAGCCTTAACTGTTTAAGCAGTGCAACCTGACAGTATACGAAATAAATACAGAAAAACTGAGAGGTAGCTCATTTGTTTTATTAATTGCAAGTACTTACTTTTAAGTTTTTTAACAGAGACTAAAGTGTTGAAGTGGACTAAACACATTGCAGATACTTTTCTTTTATTGATCACACTCGTCAAGTTTGATAAACAGTATTATCAAATGCTAACCAACCAATCACAAGCAGCTTGGAAATAAAAGATGTGATATCCTGCCTTTAAAAACAAAACAAAACTGTATCACCTATTGGTGTTAGTACATCATTGACATATATCTATTATGAGCAAGACTTTTTTTAAAATTCTGGTATGCTGCAACAGACTTCTATCAATCCAGCCACACCATCATGCAGTCTGCCAACACCAGGGTACACCAGTCTTGACTCTTCATAAAGTGTGGTGTCCTGTTCCAACATTAACTCTTTCATCCCTACAACCCGGTTTTCCGGTTTGCAGAAATCCTACCCTTCCTTCCTGCAGCCCGGAAAACCAGGCAGCACAAAATTCTTCCTTTCCTTCCTGCAGCCCGGAAAATCGGTTCTCGCGGTAAGCGCTTTGAACTTCGCGCGAGTCGCATCATCGGTACACGTCATGACCAGATCGCTCGCGCGGCTGTGTTTATGAATGGAATGTATGCCAGACGGCCCCTACAGCGTGGGAAAGTGGTCATCGCTCTCTTTTGGCCGGTTTGCTACTGCATACGTGGCAGTTCTCACTTTACACTTCTTTTTTTTCTCTCTAAATCCAGGAATGAAGGGAATACTTGTATTATAAGAATCTAGGAACAAGACGAAGTAATGGTTCATAGAAAAGTAGGAATGAAAGAGTTAAACTTTAGAAAAGCTGAACTGACATTGTCATTATCAACTGGCACATCAAATGATACGTGATGGTTTGTTAATAAGAAATTGAAAATACCATGTCAACTTACTGAAGAGCACACGGTTGACCTGCTGCAGCTGGCTGAAGTTGGCCTTGCTCTGCCCTGATCTGTTTGTCCCTGTCATGTTGTACTGGCCCTGCAAGGAAGGAGCGATCAGCACAGACCCAGCTGCACGCAGACTGTGCTTGTAGGTGATGCCACCTAAGTTGTAGAGGTACCGCTCCTTAAAAAATAACAAATAACATATTCATGCAACAAACTTTCAAACTTAGTGAAATGTGTCTGCGTCCTATATGAAAGTTTGGCGACGATGCAGCCCAAAATCATTTCATAAAATAAATGCAATTTACCATCCATTTTGCCACCTAACCATTTTATAGGCAGCATTTGTAAATATATGCTTAGCACAGTTAGACATCAAAACTTAATCTGAATCAGGGTTCATACAGATTTCCTGATGAAAAAATGAAGAACTTTTCAAGGACTTAAAAAAAAAATTATAAGGACCTGCTTCAATGATAAGTTTAACAATAATCATGAAATACTGACACAAATCAAATATCCACTCTCTAGGACATTTTTGCATATGCGGCAAAAGGTCTTGTTTTTGTTTCCACTTGGGTCTGCCTGCAACCATTCTTCGTACTCTTTTTTCCCACCCAAACGACGAATACATTCCCGGCATGTTGGCTTCTCAACTTCAAGACGGTGGATCATTCTACCACATGCACAGGCACCATGAAGGCTGGCAGCTCTGTTTTTCTTTTACCTGTAGCACGACTTACTGGCGAGATCGTCAGTCAACTCTGACTTGGACTTCTTTTACAGTCATACTTTTTTTTTTTTTTTTTTAACAATTTCAGATTTTTTTTTTAATAGACTCAAGATTTTACACAGACTTTATTTTTGACAAAACTTGAGCACTCTTTAAGGACCTATGAGCAAAAGCCTGACTTTAAGGACTTTCAAGGCCTTGAAATGGGGACCTTAAAATTAAGAACTTTTAAGGACTGTATGAACCCTGTGTGATGAAACCTGTGTATATAAAGCACCCATTATTTTAATATCACTTACTAGATGTGAAACATATTTTCTTCATGCTGGTGGTGCAACTCTGTATGCATGTATGTGCGTGTGCGTGGGCGGGATGTAGGATAAAACTGACACAGTTTGCAAATGAATAAAATGGCCTTGTTTTATTATGAAGGAAAATAATGAGCAGTGATTATCAAAATCATCCAAAACCGGTTGTAACCAATTACTGCTTTAACTATTTACAATTTTACAATGGGGTGTCAATTCATCCATGTATGGCTGTTACAGCTCCAGATCTGTGCACTATGACAACACCATTACTAACGTTATGTATTCTTGGGACAAACTAATTTCTGCAAAAGGGAAAGAATTGCTTTGCTTTTCAGTTAAGAAATTTGTTTTAATTCATACTTTTGAGTGCATGCTACAATATGTCAATACCCAACAAGCATTCCTGCTCTTTTTTTTCTACTTTAAACTCTAAACTATCGGTGACCGCCAGTTTTTCCTTCAGCTCATAGCCTGACATGTCAAGCTTCAGGCGAAATGTTATTCCTTGACTTCACAATCCAGAAAATTATACATTTCATGTTAATAACAACTATTCCACTGCATATCCTTACCACACTGTATGATGTAAAACTAAACAAGAATGTCGATATTCAAGGTAGAAGTAACATACCAGCCGTCGCTGGACAGCCTTGTCAGCTGCAAGCTGCTGGTCCAGGCGCTCCAGCTCTTCTTTGGTTGTTAAAGGGAAGCTGAAGCCTTGTGGCAGTTCTGGTCTAGAAAGACCCTTGTTTCCCTCCTCTTCACCCCCTCCTGTCCTCTGTCTCAGGGCCCGCAACTCTTTTTTCAAATTTGCAATTTCTGTTGCAAATTCTGTCCTCAATGCCCCAATTTGTCGGAGGACAGCCTCAAAATACAGCCTCATATCTGAGGCAGTGGATTGATCTGTGAAAAAAACCCACACACGCATGGATGCAAAACAAATTAAAGAGAAAGTGCTGAGACAACACAAACCTCTGCCAAGGATTGACAGGCGTGGGAACAGGGAACTGTTAAAACCTCTGAAAAGAGCTTCCCAAAGGAGCTATCCTCTGAAATTCACTTCTTTTTTTTTCATAGAACTAAATCTGCACTGGTTCAAATGACTTTTCCTCTGAAAATGGAATACGAAACTTCTGAAATCAGTTTCCTCCAAGCCTGTTTAATCAGCAGAGGCGAACTGTTTCCCATGGTGGTTTACGCATTAGAAGAGGTATGTTATTTGATTAGAAGAGGCAAGTTGCCTCCATTACAATTTGCACTTTGACCATTGTTATTTCCCTGTTTAATTTGTGACCTTTAGACCTTGGTTTGTGCATTTGCTTCCACCAATTAACGCCAAAATCAAAAAAGTTTTTCCTTAGAATATTTTCAACTTTTCCAGCAAAATTCATGAATATCCGTTTATAACTCTCCGAGTTATGCTGTTCACAGATAAACAGACAGACAGATGGATGGATAAAGAAATAAATGATTTTCAAACCATTACCTGGTCGGTGGAGGTAAATATTGTTTGCATACAGCAGATTTATATTTTTCACATCGGACGAAAACAGAGAGTTACTTTGAGCCTTAAGCTGATGGCACAAAAACAATATAAGTCACATCATCATTTTTCTGTCAGAAATGTTTTCATAAGGCTGGCACAAAGACAATATAAGTCACATCATCATTTTCTGTCAGAAATGTTTTCATAAGGCACGTTTTTTTCTCCACAGATTAATCTAAAAATGCAATGTTTAATTTCTGGTTGACAAAGACTTCACTAGTTTCTGGCTATCAGTATCACAAAATACATATCTTTAAAGTTTTACAAAGCACATTTTTAAAGTTTAAACAACATATGAAATTCTCATCTAAATGCTGGAAAAGACTTAAATATCTGTCTACTTTGGGGAGAGGAGAGGAGACCTACAAAACAAACAAGTAAATAATTTTTGTACCAACAGGCATTGGTGGCAATTCGCCTCTCATAGCAGACGGAGACAGAGGTGAGCTGGCGGAAGGCACAGGATTTGGCCGTGATGGTGGTGGTGGTCTCACAAAACAAAGAGACTGCTTTGGTGGTGGTGGTGGTGGTGGTGGTGGTAGAGGCGGCGGTGAGGAAGGATGGTCTCGGTGGCGCTTCAATGGGGAAGGAGAATCTTCTCCTGAAGATGGGAATCTGGGAGAGGGAGAGCAGACCCTGCAGACATTCAAGTTTGGTACTAACACATAATAGTTTCAAATTTACTATCAAGACAAACTACCACAGTTGCATTTTTTCTCGTAACTAAACATTCAAAATGAACAAGTGTTTTGATACTTCTGGATGCAAAAGTTGTCCAAGAACTTGGCACTTTATTTTTTTTGCAAATCACAATTTGTTGGACTGACACTAAAAGGTCAGTTTGCAGTGGTGATTGTTACGTCGCTCCACGACTATCTGAACAAGACTTTTCAATTCATTTTATTCACTGTATTCATTAAATTCAACTTATAAATTGGTAGTAAACAATTTGTTGGACTGACACTAAAAGGTCAGTTTGCAGTGGTGATTGTTACGTCACTCCATGACTATCTGAACAAGTATACCATCATGGATATGGAAGGCAACAGCATTAAGTTACAAACCTATTAGATCTCGATAAGAAGAAGATCAAAACTACGGTAATTTCTTCACACAAAAAAGTGTATGCATAATATGGCCTTAAAAGTTACAAGTAAGCATCTACATAGATGCATATACATACACACGGGTATGTCGTTTCCGCTTCCGAGAGGTCTCTTCATAGTCCGAGTGGTCTGCGGTCTCCACGTCGGTTTTCTCCAATAACTGGGTCTCCCAGTGCTTTATCTGCTGCCAATTTTCTGTACATAAATTTCAAAAATAAGTACATGACAAAAAAGATTTAAAATAATTTCAGTAAAATACAAATACCAAACAACAAGCAAATAATAAATAATTAAAGAAATACATTACAACAGTAAGATTAAAATACACAAATATACAATCTGCAAACTTTTGATTAATGCAATGGATATTATTATTATTATTATTATTATTAATGAATACTTATATAGCGCCTATTCTCAGTTAGAGACCAAGCTCTAAGCGCTTTACAATCAACACTCGTTTACACAACGGGCTGCCTACCTGGGTAGTACCGACTGAAGAGCTGCCAGCTGGCGCTTCATTCAGTCGTTTCCCATGTCATTCAGTCAGTATCGTTCATTCATTTTTCTTACTTCCTTCATTCTTTCCATTTGTCACGCAGGGTGCATGCTGTGTGTAACGTGTCATCCATACCAACAGCCAAACTGGCCTACTCTTCCGAAAGTTGGTGATGGGATTTTACGTGTGTGCAAGATATCATGCGTGCGTTCACACACGGAACCTCGGTTTATAGTCTCATTCGAAGGACTGTATGGGAAATGGAGTCAGAACCAATGTTAACTCCGAGGGAAAAATCCCCCTGTACCGAAACGCCCCGGCGGAGATTCGAACCTGCAACCCCAGGATCACCAAGATTACGAGTCTGGCGCTCTACCAACTGAGCTATTCCGGCTCCCGGATAATGAGTCTTCCTTCCACACACACAAGCTGACCGCCATTAATCTGTTTAGTGCTGTTTTATGTTGTGGGTATTCCGCTCACACATCACTATCAGAGCTTAGCAACAACTTACAATACAACACATTGGATAAAAATGCCAGGTATGAAATCAAGTGATTCTAAGCAACAATTCACACTAACAGATGATTTTAAGAGGTTTTTTTCTGTTTACTTCAGCTTCACAATTGTTAAAAAGCAAGCAAACAAAACTGACCACTGCAATTTCCTTTTAATCACTGATAAAAACTGATTATGTAGTCCAACAAGCGTGAATTCAATTTTACCTCTGGCTCTGTTCTTCATGAGTACCGC
>JAMYXO010008424.1:0-10870 GCA_033310375.1 Conus canariensis
CTAAACGTGACAAAGCCAGTATGAGAATACTGTACACTGAAACACTCATTGTCATGATGAATATGTCAGGATAATACTATATACTCTAAACGTTGACAAAGCCATATGAGAATACTGTACACTGAACACTCATTGTCATGATGAATATGTCAGGATAATACTATATACTCTAAACGTTGACAAAGCCAGTATGAGAATACTGTACATTGAACACTCATTGTCATGATGAATATGTCAGGATAATACTATATACTCTAAACGTGACAAAGCCAGTATGAGAATACTGTACATTGAACATCTTCATGAGAAAATGTCAGGATAATACTATATACTCTAAACTTGACAAAGCCAAAGTATGAGATACTGTACATTGAACACTCATTGTCATGATGAATATGTCAGGATAATACTATATACTCTAAACGTGACAAAGCCAGTATGAGAATACTGTACATTGAACACTCATTGTCATGATGAATATGTCAGGATAATACTATATATCTAAACGTTGACAAAGCCAGTATGAGAATACTGTACATTGAACACTCACTGTCATGATGAATATGTCAGGATAATACTACTATTCTCTAACGTTGACAAAGCCAGTATGAGAATACTGTACATTGAACACTCATGTCTGTGAAATATGTCAGGATAATCATCTATCTAAACGTTGCAAAGCCAGTTTGAGATTTCAATAAAGTGCATGATACAATGTCAGGATAATCTAATGCTTGTCATTAAAGTTGAAAACCAGAGTGAGAAACTTAACACTCTAAAGCTGTTTCCCCTTCGTTTACAAAGTTCTCGTTTTGTTCAATAAAGTCTAACCAGAGTGACTACATCTAATGCTGTCATTACAAGTCACTGAACAGAGTGACAGCAAATGCTGTCATACAGTCACTGACCAGAGTGACTACATTATGCTGTCATTACAAGTCACTGAACACAGAGTGACTACATCTAATGCTGTCATTACAAGTCACTGAACACAGAGTGACTACATCTAATGCTGTCATTACAAGTCACTGAACACAGAGTGACTACATCTAATGCTGTCATTACAAGTCACTGAACACAGAGTGACTACATCTATGTGCATTACAAGTCACGACAAATTGCCATGCAATAAACAAGGATTCCTCGCAAAAGCAGCTGGGTGTGTGTGTGTGTGTAGTGTGTGTGTGTGTGTGTGTGTGTGTGTTGTGTGTGTGTAAGGCGGTTGACTACCACAGCTATTTCTATGAGAAAGATATTGGATAAGACTTTTTAATTCTGTGTGGAAGACCAGCGGGGTAAGTATTGGCCAGCATCATGATAAAAAAATGAAAAGTTTTAAATGTCAGAGGGGGGGGGTGGAGTCCGGGCTAAAAAGTTTAAGTTCAGAAAAAAATAAGCATTTATTTCAAATGTCCATGGGGTTTTGTCTAGGAATCTACATAGATAAAAATTTAAAATTTCCAATATCAGTATTTTAAAATTTGGCAAAGTTTGGCCCCCAAACGAAAAGGGGAAACAGAATTGGTTATTTCAAATTTCTATCTGGTTTTTTTTTTGGGGAATCCAGGCATGAATAGATAAAACAGGAAACACAATGAAATGGAATGCAGATGAAAGGGGGAAGATGATCCCAAAACCCCTTTTTTTTTTTTTTAACCCCCCTTTCAAATATAAAAACTTTTGAAAGGAGATCTTTAAAATCAGTCCATCCCCATGTGTTACAGATGTTTTAAACAACACCATCCAAAAATGTAAAAAAATTTTTCTTTCATGTCCAACCAACCCAAAACGGTCAGCAATGAGTGAGCACCATCATTCACAGGCACACACCCTGGTAAATGACATTTCCAGAGAAATGCCGGGGGAAAACAAAACTTGGAAGGTGTTTCACCTGTTGATTTCAAACATGTCTTTCTTAAACAGAGTCGGGAAAACAAACCGGGGGTTTTGGGGTCCCTGGTGCTCTGTCCTGGTGTTCGATACATTTTCCATGGCCTGAGGAGGAAGATGTGTAAGGGGAAAAGGGGGATAGCAGACACCAGGTAGCCCGGGCTTTAAAAGCATGGGGGGGAAGTTGCTGGTTTGCCCAAAAAGGGGGAGGGGGAAACCCCGGGGGGAAAACCATGTCTGTGTAATGCCCAAAAAACCCAGCAAAAAAAAAGGGTCCCCTCAGGGGTCCCCATGGGCCCCATAAAAAATAATTAAAAAATGGTAAGCAGTGCAATGTTTACAACCCAAACCCCTTCCCACATAAACAATTAAAAATTTGGAAAGGGCATGCTGCAATTTAAAAATCCACTCCTTGCCACAGAAAAAATTTTCAAAAGGGTAAGCATGCTGAATTTTTAAAAACCCATTTCCTTCCAAAACGAAATAATTCAAAATGGTAAGCATGCTGCAATTTTTAAAACCCCCCACTCCTTCCCACAAAAAAAATTTAAAAAAAATGGTAAGCATGCAAAAATGTTTACAATCCACTCCTTGCCACAGAAATAATTAAAAAAGGGTAAGCATGCTGCAATGTTTACAATCCATCCTTGCACAGAAATAATTAAAAGGGGGTTTAAGCAGTGCAATGTTTAAAAATCGACTTTTTTCAGCTCTTTATTTTAAATTCTGTAGATGATGTTGTACGTTATCAAAAAAAAATTTTAAAAATTTGGGTTTGGGGCAAACCCAGTTAAATGGGCTGTAATGCCAGTTTTTTCCCCTTTTTTGATCTAAAATTTAAATTTTTGGGGTAAGAGCAATATAATTGTGTTCAAAAAAAGGGGGTTTTTAGCACGAGAGAACAGGGGAGTAAAACCATGCTTTTGGGGCCTTTGGGGTTTTAAATGCTTATAAATATTTGGGGTTTATATTGTTTTAAAAAAAAAACCGGGGCTTCCCCATCAGCGCAAGACCGGGGAAGAAAAGCAAAAAAGCTCTGCTTTGTATTTGGGGAAAACTTCATTTTTTTGAAGAATTTTATTTTTGATTTTTTTTTTTAAGTTATTTGATTCCCGGGGTTTAACCCCAATTGCTCAGTACAGTGCAAACTTTGGGGACTAGATTTGCAGCCCGCCATTGCGAAAAAGTCATCTTTTTCCCTTTTAAAGAAATTTTTGGAGTAAAAATTTGCGAATTTTCCAATGAATTTTCTATGGAGGGGGCCAATAATATCCTTTTTAAAAATTTAAATCTGCAAAGCTGTATTCGAAATGGTTGAAATTAACTAAAAAAATGATTATTCATTACCCCAAAAAACCCATTGATGTTATATCCCCCAGGGGAAAAGAGAAAAAAAAAACGGGGTTTGTTAAATATCCATAGTCAATTATATAAATTTTGGGGTTTGGGTTTTTGTTTTGGATAAACCATGGCGGCAAAATGAAGATTTTTTCCCTTTGTGAATTTAAAAAAAGATTGATTGCAGGGGAGGTGGCAAGAATGGGACGCTCACATAAAAAAATAGCAATAATTTACCTGTAAAAGACATATTGAAAAGTTGACGTGTAAAAATTCACCCGAAAAAGGGGTTTGGGTTTGAACACTTGAAGTTAATTTAGACCAAAGTTTGGGCTTGGGGAAATTTTTTACATTACACAACAAAGGTAAAGCTAAGAAACAAACTGGAACCCGGGTCCAACTTTTTCCCCCTTTTCAATTATGGAAAAAAAGACGAAAGCATTTTGTTTTATGCTGAGCACTGCAAGTTATCCTAGTAGAGCTAACAGCGCAATATATACCCGTTTTAAAAATTTCCCCAAAGGTTTCCCCGTCCCAAAATTTGGTTTTTAAACCGCTTTTTTGGGAAACTCAAAATGAAAGTGTTTTAAGAAATTTCTAAAATTTAAATTTTTCTGGGATTTCAATTTGATCAGTTATGACTTTTGAAAAAATTTCATCCTCTTTGATGTGTTATTGTTTAAAAATTAAAAACATAAATTGTTACTTTTCCATACCCCTTTTATCCCGGGGGAATGGGGCCCTTTTTTAAAAAATAATAATGAATACTTTATAGGCCTATTCCGGCTAGAACCAAGCTCTAAATGCTTTACAATCAACACTCGCTTACACAACGGGCTGCCCCCCTGGTAGTGCCGACTGAAGAGCTGCCAGCTGGGCTTCATTCAGGGCGTTTCCCGTGTCATCCAGTCAATATCGTTCAATAGTTCACTAGTTTCCCTTTTCTTCTTTTTATTCTTTCCTTTTTTTTTTCACAGGGTGCATGCTGTGTGGAACTGTCATTCCCCAAACCCAAAGGCCCCAAAATTTGGCCCCCCTCTTCCGAAAGTTGGTGAAGGGATTTTACGTGTGTGAAAAAATTATGCGTTGGGTTTACACATGGGGGAAACCCCCGGGTTTTTGTCTCATTGAAGGGGCTGTATGGGGAAAAGGGTCAGAACTAAGTTAATCCCCCGGGGGAAAAAAAACCCCCGACCGAAGTTTAAACCCCCCTGTTGAAAAAAAAACCATCTGAGTTCAATTCATGTGGGGGCCCTTTTTGGGAAACCCCACCCTGTCAAAAAAAACACAAAATTTCCCCGATCCCCGCTTTTAAACTCTCATGGGGCTTTTAGCTTCTTTCCATCAATAATTCACTTCTCTTATGTTATTTGTCCCCTTTTTTAATTTCCCCCTTTTCCCCCCTGTAAATCTTAAGGACTGGTCTAAGTGCTAGGTTTCAGGGAGCCCAGTGATCCCATGTGCGTGCGGCCTGAGGAGAAAAAAACGTCCAGGTCCCCGGCACAAAAAAATCCACCGTCTTTCAGTCCTGTTTTGGCAGATCGAAAAAAAAGTAGATGGTACTTTTTTTGGGAAAACCAACAGGGTTTCCTGGAGAACACACCCCCGGGCATTGTCTGTGCAGCCAATAGCATTATTAACCCGTTCGTCCCTTTGAAGCGGGAAAAAAATGTTACAAACAAAGGTTTTCCAGTGCCGGGGAAAATCTTTTTTTTGGGGGGGAAATAATTTTAAAAAAAAATTCTAGCTAAAGAAACTACAAAGATATAACAATGAAATATATATGATTTTTGAAGGAAATTGAATGAAGATTTTGAAGGGGGTTTTTTCTTTTTTTTTTAAATTTTTTTGATAAAAAAAAAAAGTATTTAGAAAATTTAAATTTTGGGGATAATTTTTTTTTCACATAAAAAAGCATATGTATTTACCATACATCTTCACATCCAAACAAAAAAACACAAAGCAAAAAAGTTGAAAATAAAGTTGTATTGTCACCACACACCTGAAAAAAAAAAAGTAAAACATTTTTAGAATCTTTTCAAGACGCTCACATTTCTATGCAAAGGGGTCGTCCACGACCACCCCCCCCTCCCCCCCACCCCGCCCCCCTTGCGGACTTCAACCCTCTCTTTCACTGCCCCTTTTCCCCCCTCCCTTTTCCCCCTTTTGCCCTGTCCCGGGGCCCCGGCGAGAGGCCCCGCGCTCCCCTCCCCACGCACTACCACTCACTACCACTGGAAACCCAGTGCAGAGAACACACTAGGCGAGCTCGTTCGAGGGGGGGAAAAACCAGTCACCCGAACAACTTTGAGGCACAAAGCCCGACACAATAACTGACAAAAGGGGGGTTTGGGGCAATTCCTCCTATCATCATCTCCCCTTTCCAGGGTCGAGTGATCGTTAAATTTAAAAATTATTGTCTTTGCCCAAAAATCATTAGCAGGGGGGCCGCTCAGCTGTTTTAAATACTTGATTTGGTCGCTGCGCTTTTCGAAGTTGCGCCGCCTTTTGCAAGCGAGAAAAAAATGCGGCGGGGCTTTCCAGTCAGTTTTGAAAATTAAAGGGGGGCCTTTTCACGTGTGGTCTTTTTCATATCATTTTAATACTACAGACAAAAGGCTTATACGCACACTCTTTTTTAAGGGGGTCCGTTGATAGAAATAGAAAAGAATAAAAATTTTAAGAAAAATAATGCCCCGCAGGGGGACGGCCCATAGGCACTGGGAAAGCTTTTTAAAAAGCGGCGTCAGCGACGGCTTAAAGGCACTCTAGGGTTAAAGGGGCTGCAGGTAAACGACAAATTTTTGGGGTTTTAAGGGGGGCCTTTTTTTTTGGGAAAGGGTTTTCAAATTGAATTTTTTGGTAAGAAGATTAAACCTTCTGTGTGTTTGATTTGGGCATTTTTGGTCAATAAAAAAAATTTTATTGGGAAAAGTAACTATAAACCAGTTTAATGGTCAAACCATCTGATTTTTTTCTATTCCAATTTTCCCCTTTTAAAAATTTTTTTTTGCCCTTTTAATTTTTTTGCTTGCCATCTTATTTGATATTTTTTTTTTTGTTCTTTTTGGGAAAATTTTCCCCCGTCAAATCTTTTTCCTTTTAAAAAAAAAAACTTTAAAATTTAAAAACGACGGGCCCATCTTTTTGCCCTGGCCTAATTGGCATCCACCATTTTTCACCCTTTTTCTCTTTTCCCTTTTCCCCTTTATCCATCACCATCCAGTCTCTCCCAAAATCTTCTCTTTTACCCCCCCCCCCCCCCCCCCCCCCAAAAAAAAAAACCCTCTTCCAAAAATGGCAAGTTAAGATCAATTCGAGGGCTGGGTTAGGCTCATCCCCCATGCAGGGGGGAAATTTTTAACTTAAGGGGGATAAATTCATGGGCACCTACTCTGTCATGTTCATGTACATTTCCCCAAAAAAAAAATGCATTTGGGTTTTTGCATCCAAGCCTGTGCATCAGCTATTGAGTACATGGGGTTTTTTTTGGGGGTTTTGGGCAAAAATTTTTACATGAAAAAAAACAGTAGCTAAAAGCAAACATTTAATAAGCAAAAAAAAGGGGAAGAATGTGTAGCAAGGGGGAAAAAAAAAATTTTTGGGGCTTTAAACACGGGTCATGTTTTTGTCTGTGGATGGCTGAGTTTCATGCATGTATGTGTTTTCAATTTTGTCTCATCTTTCCTTTACCTTATTCCTGAGGTGTTGGGGGGCCCCCATGGAGCGGGATTTTGGGGGTGGTGGATGGGGGGGGGCCCAAGCCAGTGGTGCCTGTGCCTCGGACTGGACAGGGGGAAACACCCAAAAAACTTTTCCCCGTCGTGTCTGGGGCTCACAGAAGGGCAGGCTGTTGCTGGAAAAAGCTCTGGTTCCTATCTGGGTGATCAGGGGTTTAGGGGGGGTCTTTTTTGGTTGATACCCTCTCGGGGCCCCCTGCTGGGGAAAACAGCAACCCCGCTCTTTGGGGTTGGTGGTGACATGCGGGGGTCCCATTCCATTATGGTCAGTCCACAAACCGGGGGGAAAGCCTGGGGAGGACATTTCCCAAAAACCCACATTGGGGGCCATTGCCCCCCGGGGGCCCTACAGGGGCCCGGGAAGCAACGGTGAGCCATCCAAGCCCCTTTTTCCCGGTGGGGTGTTTTTTCCCCGGGGGCCCTCTCAATGGTGGCCTGAAGTTTGGTTGCGGGCCCTTCCCGGCCCCTTTTCGCAAAAGGGCAAAAAAACTTTTAAAAACCCCCGCAGAATGGGCATTCACCATTTCCTTGACCACCGGACGGGGGGCATCAGGAAAAGAGTTGGCCAAAGGCTTAACATAAAAGATGCCCGAAACCCTGCCTGGTCACAGTAAAAATCTCGCTCCCTTGCTCACCTCTGGAAAAGTGCCTCACGTGCCTCTGAAAACCCTGGGCTGCTAGATGGGCGCTCGATGGGGGATTTGGACGTGTTGTCTCTCAATCGGTTCCTGTTTTGAAAAAACAATAAAAGGGGGACAAATTAATAAGCACTGAGTGGGGTCAGAGAGTCGGTGGGTCAGTCTTTTTCAGCAGTGAACCCTATCATGTCATCTTTAGAAAATTTGCAAAAATCCTTAAAAAAGGGGTTTGGGAAAATGGGTTTTTGGGGGGGGAAGGGGTAAAGGATATTGTCAACTTCTCCCCCTCCCAATTTGTCATTTAAACACAAATCGGGTTTCACCCGGATTTTGGCATATGGCAGGATGTGGGAAGGGGTCTGCAACAAGAAAGGGGACAAATACTGAATAGTTTGAGATGGTTATGGGTTTGTCCTTTGGTTTTTTTTTTTGGGGCTTGTTTATCAATGGATAAATTTACAAAGTGGGTAGGTTTGTCATTTGTTTTTAAACTGATAAATTTCAATAAATCAATCAATTGATCAATAAATCCGATCAGATAAAGAAGGGGGGAAAACCCCCAAAAGAACAGAGCAGGGGTTTTTTAAATTTTTTTTTCACCACACACCACACACACACACACACACACACACACACCACAAAAAAGGGGAAGGAAAAGGGAGAGAAAAACAGTGTCAAGGATCCATATTTTAGGCATAAAAGCCTGCTCTAAGAGGCAGATACAAAAAAGGGGAAGGTGGAAGATATTTTTCCCCCCCATACAATTTTTCACCCAAAAAATTACCGATTAAATAACACACAATTTAAGGGGGGGGGTGAAAGTCGGGGGGGCAGGAGTACTGTTAAGACTAAAATTATTTTTTTTAAATTACTAGACATAGTGCCTATCCTCCTTTGAGACTAAGCAAAACCTTGACCCCCCCAAATTTTCCCCTTTTACACTACAGCTCCCCTATCGGGGCCCAAAAAAAAAGGAAGAGTCCTGCTGGCACTACATTTTTTTTTTTTCCCCTGTCTTGCTGGCTGTCAGTTGACCCTTTTTCTTCAGTCTTTTTTTTTCCCACATAAATTTTGTGTTACCCATACCGGGGGCCCCAAAAGTGGCCCTTTTTCAAAAAAATTTTGGGTGATGGGATTTTAACATGTGAAAAACATGGGTGTGTGCTTTTTAACAAAACCCCTCTGTTTATAGTCTCATTTAAGGGGAAAATTTTGGGGACCCCACCCCCCCCCCTCCTTCCCCCCTCCCTTTTTCTCCCCTCTCCATATTTTAAAAAGATATTTAAAAAAAAATTTTCCAATTGACGGGTTTTTTCCCTGCCTCAGTGGGGTTTGCCCCCCAAAAAATGTTTCATTCAAATTTCAAAACCCCCTCTGCCACATGGGGTATCATTTCCTGTTTTACCTTTTTTTTCCCCTCCTCTCTCAAAAATTGTGAAATTAAACCCAAATCAAAAAAGGGGGAAGTTTCCCCTTTTTTTCCCCCCCAAACTTTTAAACTGGCTTCTCTTTTAAGTATAAAACAAACAGTTCACCCCTTTTTTAAAACGCCAATGGCAGAAAACAAAGGAGGAAAAGGGGGGGATTATTACCCATAAATTTTACCGAAAGAAACAAACCACCTTTAATTCCTGTCATCAACAACTGGGGCCAGCTTTTACATGATTCTTTGCATTTTTTATTCACCTGAAGTGTTTATGGGGGAAGGTACGGGGGGGTTTTTGGGGGGTTTTGGGGAAAAAATTTAAAAACCCCCACTGAAAAAAATTTCCCCCCCAAAATGCTTCTTTTTTTCAAAACCCTTTAAGGGCCCCAAAAAGTTTAATTATGTCAAATTTGTTATGGTTTTTAACCCCTTTTTGAAAAATTTAAATTTCTTTTATAAACTTTCAATCTGACTTTCACATCCTAAAAGGAAAAAGGCGAGAATTCATGTGTAAAGCCAAGAATGCACAAAACAGGGACGTTTAAACCCTTTTTCCTGTTAAAAAATTACCCCTTTTTTTGGGGGAGGAGGGGAGGGTCAGCTGGGTGTGGGGGAGAGCAGCTGCAAAACAAAAAACCCGCATTCAATGGGGATAGATAGGAAGAAGGGGGGAGAAGGCGTGTAAGAGAGTGGGGGGAAGGGGGATGGTGGTGGGGGTGGGGGTTTTGGTGTTTTTGTGTGGGGGGTGGTGATAACTGGTTGATGACATGGGAGGAGGTAGGAAAAAAAAAGGGGCCGGGGGGGAGACAATTTTCCTTTGATTCCCCCTTTGATAAAGCTTTTTTGTCAAAATGATTTTTTAAAAAAAATGCCCGGGGATGACCCCCGGGCTGCAAGAAAGCGTTTTTTTAGGTTTTTTTTTTTTTTTTTTTAATAACCAAACGGTCCTTTTCATTTGATGAAAACAATTTTTTTTATGAAAAAAGGGGGAAAAAGAAATTTCCAGCCCCCTCTCTGGAAAAAAAAAAATTGGCTAAAAAAAAACTTGTCAATTTGTCAAACACAATAAAACAAAAAGAACAGAAAAAAAACAAAAAAAAAAGCAAACACATAAAAAGCAAAGCTTATTCAAAAAAAAATTTTTCAAATAAAACCCCCAAAAGGGGAAAAAATTTTCCCTTTTTTTTTTTTTTGTTTGTTTGTTTCTCAAGGGGAAGGGGAGTGGAAGGGAGTGAACAAATTTCCCCCCAACCCTTTTTTTTTTTGCTGCAGAAGAGAGAGAAAAGAGAGGGGGAGGAAAAAAGGATTCAGGTCCCGGGCAGACAGCAAGGACAGATAGACTACCTTTTTTTCCCTCAAATGTTGGGTATTTAAAATTTAAAAAAATACCCGTGCAAAAAAAAATCTAGATCCCATGTTTTCCCCCCCTCACCCAAAAAAAATACATTCCATTTCAAGGAAGATCTTTCCCTCAAGTTTTAGAAAATACCCCAAAATAAAAGTTTCCCCCTTTTGTTTTACATTTTAAAATGTTTTCCTTTTCAAATTTTTTGACGTTCGTTTTATTAACTTAAGCACTTGCAAAATTTCACATTCAAAAAACCCCCCTTTCCTTTCTGGGGTTTCGTCAGGACCCCCCCAAACCCTTCAAAATTTAAAACCCGGTACGGGGGGAACTTTCCCTTAAAAAACACTCTGTCAGTCAGTAGGATGGAAAAAAGGGGGGCCCCAAAAAACCCAGGATGGAAAATTAAAAGTTTCGGGTTGTTTCTGCCTCCTCCCGGGAAAACCAAAACCCGCAATTTTTGGGAAAAAAACAACGCCCCTTTTTTCTATTT
>JAMYXO010008425.1:0-10869 GCA_033310375.1 Conus canariensis
GAAAACTCCTATTCTGTCCTAACCCATTGAACGGGGGAAAGGAAAACCCGGGGCCACATTACCAGGGCATCAACACGACTCTGGGAAGAATTTGTAAATCAGCCCCTCCACCACCAAAAGGGTCCCCCCCCAAATTTTCGAGGGCCCCACCACAACACGTCACGCGGAACCCTGTCAAAAGGGTCACAACCTTCAGACAATATGAAATCTTGGCTACACTGATCATTCCCCATCCCTAAGCCAGGAAGACGTCCATTTCCCACCATACCGCCAAATCCCTCCCACCAACCCAAGAATGCAAACACATCAAATGTCTCCTTCAAAAGAATCTCACCAAACACACCCAATCAACCGGGTTTTTTGTGAAGAAAAAGAGCAGCATCCGCCCGCGTTGTTCGACGCCTAAACCCCAAACTGGGAATGCCCCCCGGCCAAAGGTCCAAAAACTTTCGAGCCTTGGCGGCCCCCAGACTTCTCCACCCTTGACCTGGCCTCGGGCTTTTGTTGTGTGTGTTTGTTGTGGTTTTGGGTGTGTTGTGGTGTGTGGTTTTTTGTTTCTTTAAGGGACCAATACCCAAGAAAAAAACAAAAATTCAAAAACCATGTTAAAATAGTAACACTTTAAAAATATTGGGATAATCTTTAGCAGAACGGGAAATTTTTTTTTAAAATTTAAGACATTTTATACCAACCAAAACGTGCAATGTTTTCTTTATTAAAGAGCAAATTTAAGTTTTGCCAAAAAACATTGCATTTATACCATCAATGTACTGCCGTTTTTTATGCGTAAAAATTTGGGGATAGAAAGGTTTTTTAAAAATAAAAAGTTTTCATTTAAATTCTTTAGCCTTTTCATTTAAAATCGTTCTCCCAAAACAAAATTTTGATATTGGAAACTGGGAAATTTACCCTTTTGTTTTTAAAGACACCAAATGTAAAATTGGGGCACCTTACTTTCTCCACAAACAAACAAATATCATCTAATTGTACAGTATTAATGATTTATACAGAAACAGGGTTTTTACATCCAGTGGTTGATTTGTAACGGATATCCTAATAGAAACAGGTTTCAAACTGTTGGGGGAACCAAAATTTTTTTGGGCGTTCACACCCTTTTAAAATGTTCAAAATTTCATTAAAGCATTTACAAACGTGCAGAAGATCTTTAGAACTAAAATAGGTTTATTTTACAAAATTTTTAAAACAGCGTTTCGCCGTAAAAAAATTATTAAGATGACCGATGTTTTATATACCCCTGACTTTCGCGGGGAAATCATAAACTCATGATAAAAAATGCAGACGATTGGTAAAACCTCAATAACGATTCTGGGGGACTTCCCCAAAATGACCTTTTTTGGAATTTTCATTTTGAATGAAATTAACAAATAAACGACTTTTAGAAACTTTTTATCCCTAAAAAATTTTACTATACAAAGTCCTATTTAACTATTGTCGTTTTCTTTTTTGGATAAGAAATTTGCTAAACAGCGAAGTTTTTTTAAAATTAGTAAAATTTGTAACTTACATTCAGTAGTAATTAAGGGAAAATTTGAGTTTATTTGTTTCATTTTTTATTTTTTTATTTTTTTCAAATCCTCCTCCCCCCAAAAAGGGGCCAGGAAAAATCTTTTTTTTTAAACTTTTTTTTTTTTGGGGGGGGTGGTGTGTGTGTGTGTGTGCAACACAGATACCCGTTTTTTATTTTCACTCTTCTTCTCTCCAAACACACATATTTATGCCCAAAACTTTTTTTCACCTTTACAAAGAAATCATCCCCAGCATTGTTTTCTTTTTTTTTAAAAACACTATTTATGACCTTTTCCCCCAACCCCCCCCCCACCCCCCATCCCATATGGATGAAGAGAAAGACCTCCTTCTCTTCCCCCCCCCCCCCCCCCCCCCCCCCCCCCACACACACATACCCTTTTTTTTTTTCCAACCCCCCCCCCCCCCCCCTCCCAATCAACCTTATCACCCATTTTTTTTCCATCCCCTTCCCTCCCTCATTAACATTACCCCACACCTTTCACAACTACCCCCGCATAACTACCACCACCTCTTTCACACCCAGCAAAATCTTTTATTTATTCCCCTAAACTTTCTTTTTTTTTTTTTTTTTTTAAAACATTTTTCTTTTTCTGTCTTATTTAAACCCCTTCTAAATAATTTTTTTTTCCCAGTTTGCCTCCCCCCCCCCCCCCCCCCCCCCAAAATTTATTATAAAATCCACCATTTCCCAAAAACAACCGCAAAAAAGATATCCCAACCACCCCCACTAAAACAAACAAAACAAACCCTATCAAAAAAACACATACAACCCCCCCCCCCCCCCCCCACAAAAAACCCCCCCCCTTTTCCTCTCCCATATCCCCCTGGTCATTTTCCGCCTAGCCCCATTCTCCCCCCAAAAGAAAAACAATGAGTCATTTTCTTTCTTTTTTTTACGTTTTTAAAATTTGATTTTTTTTTTTCGCCTAAAAACCCAAATTGAAATCATCGGTCCTTGCGCTTTTTTTGGGGTCAATGCATTGGGCGGGTAATAAACCCCCACTCTTTTTAAATTTTCCATTGGCCAAAACACGAACAGAATTGGGAAAAATGGCCCCACCCATTGAAAATGCCCCTTTTCCAATTTGACCAATCGTGTGTACCCCTTTGGGGTAAGAACCGCATTGAACCATTGAAGTCTCTTGACATTCGGGATGTTCTTTGGCATATGGAAAATTCTCAAGACCAAGGTACATCTCAGGGAAGACCAAATTTGCTTTTTCCAATCAAGCCACACACGTCCTTTTTCTTTCTTTTTTGCTCTTTGGATTGTGTCCCAACATTGGGCTTTCAACCCCCAGCCACCCGGGATCCATTTTTCTCAAACAACCAGTACTTTCTTTTCCATCAGGTACTTGCACCTTGCTCCCATGACAAGAAAAATTTTTCCCTTCGACGTTCTATGAATTGGCCTGAACTGGGTATTCACTTGAGTTTTTTCACTTGGGGGTCACACCATCGCCCACCACGCCGCGATCTTCTGGTTCCCAAGCCGAAACGCAGCAGTTGGAGCCACTTTCCCTTGGGGGCATTTCTTTAAAGCTTAAAAAGGGATTCCGGCGGCCCTGGTAGATTGGGTCTGGCTTTGTCGACCCCTTCTTTATTTCCCCAAAGTTTGGAGCTTGCCATTGAACTTTTCCTCAGGTTGTTGGCCACACCCCTTAGGATTCTTTGCCGTAGCAAATAAATTTTTCCTAGATTTCTCAAAAACTCCTTTGTCCCACTTAGGCCCCCAGTTTTTGGGCGCCAAACGGGTTTTCTGGCAAAACGGGAAGGGGGCTCTGAAAAGCGCTCTGCTCTTCTTTTTTTTGCTCTCCTTTCCCCCAGTTCCCTTTGCTGGGGGCGCTTGTTTTTCTTTCGGGCTTTCCACTTTTTTCCAACCCTTTTTTCAGCGGCAGGGGGCTTATTTCTTCTTGGGGGTTTTTTTTTTGACCCGATCTTGTCCTTCCTTTTCTTGGGCTCTGGTTTTTCGGGGGTTTTCCTTTTTGGAGTTTTTGCTCCTGGGCCTCTACAGGGGGGCATACACAATGTCCCCATAGTGGCAGTTTGGTTCCAGGGGCTTTCCCTTCAGGCATCGATCTTTGAGGATTTTTGCACCTTTTTTCCCAATTTTCTTTCTTTTGCTCGGGGCAGTTGATTTCGGGGCGCCTGGCATCGAGGACCTGTAAAATTCCATCCAAACCAACAGCAGGAGTCCTGGCACGGGTTTTAAATCCGCCTTGGTCTTCCGACTCTTTTCTCTGTGCAGTGCGCCCGCGCTCATTTAGAGATCTTTTACACATCCCATCTTGGGTTTTTGGGTCTTTTGCCACGGGGGGAGCGAAAAACTTTTTTCCCCAAAACTGGAATTCCCTTTTGGGCCATTTTAAAGTCCGTTTTTGGGTTTTTTTCACTGATTTGGTTAGCACCGATGGGTTCACATTCCTCCCCCTTTCGGGAATACTTGGGCACTTTTTCCTTTATTCTTGTAGCCAATTTTAAAGGCAAATGGGGGGCCCCCACAGACCCCTTGGCGGTCTTTCCCGTGCCTCCGTCTTTCCCCCACGTCCTCCGGCCATTCCCGGGAAATCAATGGTTTACCCATGCTCATAAAAAAACTCGGGGAGCGTCAGCAAAATCCCAGAAAGAGCCCCCCCCAACAAGTTTTTGGCCCCTTTTCCCTGACACCTATGGGTTTTGGGCACACCCGGTTCACACCCGGTGTCCCTCTGCCCCCCCTATACCAAAATTTTTTACCCTTTTTGGGGATTCGGGTAAACAAATTTCCCTTTGGGGTTTTTTCTCAGTGAAATTTTTCAATGTCCAGTCAGAAAAACTAGAAGTATTGAAAAAGTGGTCTGTCAAAAAGACGATTCTTCTCATTCCTAGGTCCGAGCACAGATATGTGACATCATTTTTAAAGTTTTTTACAGATTTTTAAAAAAGCGGGGGAGGTCCCTATACGAAGTGTGAAATTTTTTTCTCCTACCAACCTCGGGAAAATTTATTGAATAAGGGATTCATCCAACCCTAAAAAAAATCAGCCCAAAAGGGAGGACTTAGCCCCTCCCACAAAATCACTGATTGCAGAGATTCTTGGCATGATTAAATCACCTCCAATGATACCTCAACTTCTACAACAACAAACCTTTAAAGAAAACTGCTAGGAAAGACACTATGTGCAGGACACTCACAAGAAGAACATTCAAAAAACCCAAACCTCCTAACTCACCAGAGGCTTGACTCTTATTTAACTGATTTAAAACTATTGTTGTATTTTATCTTTAAATTAGGCATAGTGCGTACTTCTTCAAGCAACGTGGTTTTTGGAGACCATCACTTCTGAAAATATCCCCCGACGCTCAGGTGAAAATAGGTAATTGAAAACAAAACTTTTCCATGGGCCTGAACGATTTCATGATGTCTCATGGGGTCAATTTTATAATTAAAACTACCGTAAACCCCATCCCCTTCTCCAACTACAGAAAACAGATAGCCACCCAGAATCTAATATTCAACTCCGCCTATGCAGTCACCCATTTTTAACTACGTTCCAGGGGGAAAGGGTAAACAGGGACACACTTCCGTGCACCCACCCCAGCCGAGCACAATGGAGTTTATCAGTAAATCAGTATACCCATCCACGACTTTCAATCCTTTCCTGCTTTTTTCACAAAAACTTCAAACCAAGGAAAAAAACACATGCTAAAGCAGAAATTGTAAAAAATTAGGGATAGTGTCGAATTAAGGGCCACCTACATTTCACAATCAACACCCTTTTAATACTGCATAGGTCAAATCCAACTTTTCTCCCGTAACGATTTTTTTGCTTATGAGGCACCTTGCATCCCCAGAGATATGCACGGGAAAAACTTTCCAATTACAAAAAGCCACTTGGGAGTCACCAAATGCGGGAGCTTGCCCCATCTTCAGTAGGGGCCGGGTTTCAGTTCCCAAATTTTGAAAATATCTAAAATGTCAAACATGCAATAAGCGGTGTTCAAAAGAAAAGAACCACCATTTTTCCCTCATTACTTCCAATCATCCTGGTCAGGGACGAAGGATCTATTTGAAAAAAAATTCGAACAAAAATTTCTTGTTTTTGACTACTTGTTGCGTGGCCGAATTCAAATTCCAAAGGGAACTCATCAACACTTTGGAAAAAATCATTTTCTGAGGGAACCCAGTAGTAGTTTGGGGCCCCAATTTTCCTCCTTAAATTCCTGATTCCCAAGGACTACAATTTTACCCAAAATATAAATTTACCTCAAAACCCCAAGCCAGCAAACAAAAAAAAAAGCAACATGGGAAAAATCCCCAAAAAAAAAAAAAAAAAACGCAGACCTCACCTTTGGTTTTTTTTTTTGTTTGTTCTAAAAACTACTGCAAAATGGATTACTCCACAAAATCCTCATGGGGGAGGGAAATCTGCCTAAAATCCCAGTTTTACCATCCAACTCTCCTCTCTGGTTGGGCAACATGGCTCAGAGGGAACAAACAACAAATAAACATGCTGAACAACAACAAATGATCCGACAAAGAAATGTATTTTTCCACCCGGGGGATTCATCACTTTGAAATCTTCATGCCCGAAAAGGATTCTCCCCTCAAACCCTTTCCCCTTACAAAGCTAAAAGGTATCATTCGACAGAACTTCACTGACAGGACGCCCACCCCCGGGGGTTATTCCACCTCCACTTTGTTTGAAAGCCCTATCCCATTCTCCAACACCCATGCATCGAAAACCACGGGGGTCCCAATACCCAAACCAAAAACACCTTGAAGACAATTCACACCGGGGTTACTGGGCCTACTTTACGCTCAGTCGTACATAAAACCACCCAATAAAATGTACTTGTAAAAATATATACAATTTGACCCTTATTAAACTTTTTAAACCGCCGCACAAACGGGTACTTACTCAAATTAATGTGAAATGGAAAAATGCCGAGTTCGTTTTTGTTAAACATTTTTTTTTTTTCATTGTTGAAAGTTTAATAAGATTTCACAATTATGCTTCACAATCTTTTTTTTACACTATTTTAAATTTTTTCAAAAGTGATAACTATTCGCAATTTGAATTTTTATAGGCAACACCCGGAATATAAAACAACATTAGTTTTGCGACAAATTGCCATTTTGACAGAAAAATTTTAGTGCTACACTAAATTAACAGTTTTTGCTTATGTTCGATATCTTAGAAAGAACGGCAACTTTTGGGGGGCCCCCTTTTTTTAATTTATAAAAATACATAACTAGAAACTCTCTCCGGGGAACTCAAAAAGGCTTTTTTCAAACCTTGTATATAAACAAATCAAGCAAGAAACCCCTTTTTCAAGAAGATCTGAACCTTTAAAAAACTCAAGAGGGGGGAAAAACGGGAAAAGGAATTCTCCGCAGAAGTGCCAAGTGTTGCATTCCTCACCAACTAGATCAAATACTCTATTTTCAAACTTTCTTAAAGAACCAATGCTGCAAAATATTTTGGTTGATTAAGATAGTCGCTCAAAACAAAAAAAAAATTACAATTTAGATTAAAAAGCAAACAAGATCTTGGGGGGCCTTTTTAAAAGAACATCAACACTGCCCCAAAAGGTTAAGGACGCTCTAAAAGACACGGTTGACCCTCGGAATATGTTGCTCACCGGGGTCCTTCCATCTAAAGGGCTTGAAACTTTGAAAAGACAAATGAGCAGCACATTCATAACAGGGGAAAACCCTATCAAGAGAAAAAAATCTAGAAGAACATAGAAATTTGAATGGAAAACCCTTAGAAGAATTGAGCCTTTTTAAACTTTAAAACCTTCTTCAAAACTAAATAACTAATTGATACCCAATGGGAAAAACTTACTCAATAAAATGGGACCAGGGGGGCGGTCAAGCTTAGCCATACCTAAACAAATAATACGCCCTTTTCTTCTTTTTACCCCATTTTGAAGGCTGGGAACTCACGCCGGGGGCCATCAAGCTGCCACAAATGCAGTCCCCTTTTTTAAAAAACAAATTTATTAAACAATCTTTAGATTTTTGCATATTGAATTACTTTCCTATTTTAACTTCCCCAAAAATTTTTTTTCCCACTTTTAAAACCTTTTTTAAATTAATCCCCCTGTGCACCCCTTTTTTCCCAAAATTTTTGCCCCGGGGGCCCAGGGTGAGTCGCATTTTCTTTTTAAAAATGCGCGTTTTGGGGACCTAACCATTTTTTAGTGAACCAGCTCGTTAGGGAAAAAAGATTCGGGGAAAAAAAATTTTTCCCTTTTAAATTTCGTTAGTTTTCTAATTCTCCCTTGAAATTTTCATGATACTGACACTTTTTCTCTCCAAATGAAAAAGTGTTAATTTCAACAGACAAGAACATTTTTTAAAGTTAACAGTAAAAAAACCAAAAGGAAATATTTACCTTTTGTTGAATTTTAGGGGAAAGGCCGTTTTAACCCAAAAGGGGGGAAACACTCCAAGGGGAACCGCGGACGAATCGGCGGGGGAAAACAACGGGCGTCAATTTTAAAATTTCCCCGCATGGGTCCCCCCCTTTGAAAAAAATGTCCGGGTATCGACGGGAAAAATTTTCCCTTTTGAACAACAATCATCAAATATTTTTCACAGGAAACAGTCTGGGCCCCTTTGGGGAAAGGGGGCATTTTTTAAAAACGATGGGGGAGGCCCACAGTGCCCCCGTCCATTCTGCGCTCCCCCTGTAGAGTTGGATCTAAAACCGCCTAGGGGCACAGACTCCCCTCCCCCCTAAACCCCAACAGTGGGTGACCTCCCCCAAAACGGCAAAAAAACGATTTTTTGATCTAATTTGGAGCTGCCTTTTAAGAAGAAGGGAACGTAACCCAAAGAGTAAACATGGGAAAAGGCTTTCCAAGGGGAACTGGATCACAATGCTGGGAAAACCAACAAATATTTTTGCTCCCCGTTTCCCCCTCTTCACTTTTCAGAAGTCGAAAAAAAGTTGGAAACCCGGGGGGCCCCGGGAAAAGCTTAGTTGGAGGGCATCGGGCTCGTAATCTTGGGGTTTTCGGTGCATCTCCGCCGGGCCCCTTTTTGGTACAAGATATTTCATTGGTTTTTTTACTCCATTTTTCCCCCCACAGTCCTTCAATGAGACATATAAACCCCAGGGTTTCCCTGTGTGAACCCCACAACATCTTCCACACGGAACATCCCTTTCCCAAAATTTCGGGGAAAAACCAATTTCTGGGTAAAGGGGCAAAACTTTTCGCCCTACATCCCTTCCCCAATTTGGGGGAAACTGCCTTTTTGGGGGTAAAAAAAAGGGGCAAAACTCAAAATTTCGAAAAAATCAAAATTTATTATTGTGGGCCTAAAAGAAAGAAGAAAAAGAATCATGAAAATCACTGAAAACCCGTTAAATCAAAAAACAAATTTACAGCAGCGCCAAACACAGCATTTTTCGTGAACACTGGGCCCCACAACACTGTAACATTCCCATGGTTTCCCCCCCTTTTGGGTGACTTCCGTGTATTTTGAAATTTTGTAGGGTTTTTTCCTCTTTTTCTTTTGGGCCCTTTTCTTCCCGCAACAACGGGAAAAAAAAAAAAAAAAAAAAAAATGGGAAACTCGTTTCAAAGGGCCCGAACGCATTTTCCAAACAAAAGGCCGGGCTGATCGCCCCCCTTTAAAAACCAAAAGTAAAAACACGAAGCAGCCAACAAATTTCTTTTCGGTTTTAAGCCAACAAACGGAAAAGAATCCCCCTCGCAGTGTCACGCTGTGTGTGGGGTGTGTGGTTTGGTGGTGTGTTTTTTGGGGTTTTGTGTTTTGTTGGGGTTTTGGTGCGGCGTGCGCGCGCCCCGTTGTCATGCTGCGGCGTCAATGGGGGGGGTGTGGGTTTTAAAAAAGCCTTTTTTAAATTTTAAAAAAAACTCTTAAAGAGGCATTAAAGTTTTTTGGGGGGTTCGAGCACAGAACCCGATCCCCATTTCCTTTTTAAAAAAAAAAAAAAGGCCCGCTCTGAGGACCGATGGCAAACTATCGTTTAGATTAGAGTTGGGGATCTCGGGGAATCGGCCTGGTTTTAACGTTTTTTTTGCTTCTTTTTGTTTTAAATATTTTTTAATTGGGTTTAATGTGGGAAATCTACTGATTTTTTTGTTATCAGCCGGGAAAGTTAGTTCTCGGGGCCGGGCAGGGGGGGAAGAGGGGGGGGGTGGGGGGGGATCGGGGAATTTTTTACATTTTCCCCCCTCCCCCGGGATTTTGTTTAAATCAACGAGTTTTTTGTCCGGGCCCCGAAAAATCAAGGGACAGGGGGGGGGGGGGGGAGGGGGGAGGGGTAGGGGGAGGGGGGGGGGGTTTTTTCCCTTTTCCGGGAAAATTTTCCCCCCCCCGTCACAGACCCTCCCCGTTCCCCGGACTGGTGAAAAATTTCACGTAAGCATGCCCCCCTTCCCCCCGTCCCCCCCTCCCGTCCTTCCCCCCACCACCCCTCCCACCCCCCCACTTTGGGCCAATTCCCTTTCCAAAAATCATCTTTTCAACACAAACCAACCCCCCCCATTTCCCCACACACACACAACACCACACACACACACCAAACACGTACAAACACCACACCAAACACACACCCCACCACCCCCCGCACCACCACGCCCCCACCCCCCGGGGGCCCCGCGCGCGGGGCCCAAAACACCACACCACACACACACCCGCCAAAATCACAAAACCTTCATCCCACCTCGGTGACATATAGCAACAAAACATGGTCCAACCACTGACTGCGGGCATCACAGTGGGGGTGTTTATTCCTTTCAATTGCTTTGGGAGTGAGGGGGTCAGGTTTTCCTAAAAACATCTCTTTATGAAAGCCGCCGAATGGCAAGGGGGGAGAAGGGGGAGGGGGGGGGGTTGAGGACTGGGGAGGGGAAACCCCGACAGGGGGGGGGGGGGGGGGAGGGGGAAAAAGAAGTAAAAGACAAAAAACAGACAAGCACAATAAACAATTCATTGTTGGGGGGAGGGTTTTAGAGGGGGGCGATGGGGGGAAAGGGGGGGGACGAAAGGGGATTCTTTCCCTAAAGATCGGGGTACTGGAAAAATTGATGTTCTGAAGGGGTAAGAACCCTCTCTCTTTCCTTTTTGCCCCTTCGTTCTCTCTCTCCCCACTCTCCCCCTTCTCCCCTCTTCCCCCCCCTCCTCCCTCCCTCCCTCATAAAAAAATGGGGATGGGCCCGAAGGTCCCCGAAGGCAAGGGGGAAAAAGGGAAAAACGGGGGGGTTTTAATTTTGGGCCCCAAAAATGCGGGTTTTGCAAAAAATCTCAAAAGCCAAATGTTTTCAAACTGGAAATAAAACAACAACAACAAAACCCCAA
>JAMYXO010008426.1:0-10867 GCA_033310375.1 Conus canariensis
ATTGGGAAAAATTCGGATCTAAAGGGTTGCGGCCACATGGCCTCCAAACCCGACATGAACTGACAGAACCAAAAAAGTCCCTCTTCTTAGATTGTGAGATTATTTTCATGAAAACCAGCAGTAATTTTCAGCGGAATACACAGAACTCTGGGGGAAAAATTGTTCTAACGTTTTTGAGGAGCACCAGGGCAATAGGCCACGGCCACTCCATTTTCAGATTTGGGAACCCGTCAGTGAAAATTTTCTGATAAGATGGGAATTTTAAACAGAGGTCAGCATACAACCCCTTGTATGCCAGAGCTGTAGCTTTTTTACGAAAACTGCAAGATCAAAACGAATCTCTGGTTGGAAAAAGTCCAGGAAGGCTGATCTGGAAACTTGGAAAAATCGGACAAACTCCTAGGCTAGCCCCTGCATCTGCCTGGGGCTGCTAAAAGACCAAAGGGCGGAATACATTTGGGGTTTTTTTTTCGAATTTGTTTTAAAGCTGGGGTCAAAGACAATATAGGCAGGTTTCCCTCCGGTTCCCGAAAAACAGTCGATTAGTAATTCAGAGACATTTTCCCTGGGTTTGACAGTGAGGGTTCCCTGCCCTGCGAAGGGCTTTTCCCGGGGGGTGGTGGGAATGCTCCAAGCAGAGACAAGCCTTGATGGTGGTGGGGCCCAAGGGTTTTTTTGGTAAAGACGGGTTTTGCAGGCCATACACAGCACAACCATGCCCAAGTTTGGAACGCCAAGGCCGTAGAGGTGCAGCAAAGTTTTCTTATCAGGCCCCAGTCATGTGTGCTACGACCCGCAGAAATTCAGAGTTTCCCGGCAAGAAGTTTTGAGATTTTTAGTCTGAAAAATTTGAGTTTTTGGTAAAAAATAACCCCCGGGAAATTTTGGCTTCTTTTAAGCTGGAATGGTGGACTTGTCCAGACGAATTTCAGGATCAGCAAAAAATTGGAAAATGTGAAATGGGTTTACTGAGTTTTTTTTTCGTGAAAGGAAAACCCATTTCCCCGGCCACTGTTGGATCCTTTGACACAAAGTTGGAGTCGACGCTGAACGCTGGGGTAAAAAGCTCCAACTGCTACAGCGTGAAGTCGCAACGAACAGGGGGCTCAGAACCCTGGTTACCGATTTACAATTCGTTGATTTTAATGCGAAAAGGGCAGGGAAAGGATCTCCCTTGGGGACACCCAAACTCCCGCCCATGGATGTCAAGAGTGTGGTGGGCCAACACGCACCTGGAACTGGTCAACCCGCCAAAAAGAATAAACAGGGCGGTGACCACGAAAACCAAGTCTGTGCAGGTTCTGTGGGAGGGGCCATAAGGGTCCTGATTTCCCGGGTGTCATACGCTTTTTCAGGTAAAAAAAGATAGCGGCCACATCTGCTTATTGACAAAGCGTTGCGGATGGTGGTTTTTCAAAAGTTTGATGGTCCCCTGCAATGGTATTTCCGGAAACCCGCACGTTCCTGGCCAAAAGGCCATGGTTTTCACTTCCACATCAAGGGAGTTGCCATTTTTTCCCCCCCTTTCCCCCGAGGCAGTGGTCAGACTATTTGGAGTAGTTTGAAGGGTTGGAAAGGCCTTTCCGGGCTTAAGGTTTGGGAATGAGGGGGTTTCCGCCGGGAAAGGGGGGAAAGCCCCTTGGTCCAATATGGTTGTTACTTTTAAAAGGGTCTGGAACAGCTTTCTAAAAAATTTTTAAAACCTGAAAAATAAATTTCATCCGACCGGGGCAGAATCGGGCAGGTTTGCAAAGCGGGTTTTTCATTTTATGTTGAAAAGGAAAGTTTGTGGCCTCAGAGTTGTCTGAGTAAAATTGTAGAAATTTCTCCGATTTCTTTTTTTTAAAAAGGCTGCATTTTTGAAATGGGGTTTCTTTTTGGGTGGGGGGCCAAAATTAAAAACAGTTGTTTGTCGTGATCAGAGCTTGGCAAGTTTCAGGTGATGAAGGGGGGGGTGTTCTTCCCTTTGTTTTTCTGATGGTTCCGACTTTTTTCTTTGAAGTTTTGATGTCACCCCGGGGAGCAGAAGTTTTCCAAGACTGACTTTACTGATTTTTGAATGTGTTCGATTTTGAAATGGATTTCTGATGGGCTGAGCTTGGGACCTAAAAGGCGTTGGTATCCCCGACCTGAGCCCTTTGGTCTTTTGAGATTTTTTTGGCATCAGAATTAAACCGGGTTTTTGGGCTTGGAGTTTTGGAAGACTTGGGAATACGGGTTTTAGCACATTTTGTCACAGTTTTGGGTCAAGATTCGGGGGGTCGGACCTGAAGAAAATCAATTTCCGGGAATTTTTTTAATTTTGGGCAAAAAGATTCCATTTTGCCTTCTTAAAATTAAGATGTTGTAGACAGAGGGGTTTCATTAATAGGGGTTTTAAAAGAACAGGGAAAGGGCATTTCCGGCAATCGTCATGGCAGACCATTTAAAGTCCAGGACCACGGGGGGGCACAAATCGACAAATTTAAACACGAATGTGAACCTGGGAAAGAGTGGAAGAATTGGAGATCCACGTTCGACAAAAAAAAAATCAAATCAAAAAAGGGACACCTAAAGAACAGCCTCTGGATGACGAACGGCACTACCCCAAAGGGGATGTGCCCATTAAAGTCACCCACAGAAAAAAAGTCGGGGAAGTTCTCCGATCAGACTGACAGGGTCCTACCAAAAAACCGGGGACAGAAGGTGGCAATATATGAGCAAATTGAAACAGTCTTGTGGGGGACTCTCCAGCTAAAACCCTAAAGGGGGGGGTATTTCAGAGCGACGGGACAAACCCACAAAGTTTTATGAAAAAAAGGGGCAACATCGCCCGATAGTCCCAAATGGATGGTTGTGCGGGCTTGGAAAGAATATTAAAACCAGAAAGAGTAAAGGCTTCTGGCTTTGAATTTTAGTTTCCTGAAGACCCAAAATTAAGGTTGATAGTTCGACACAGAAGCTGAGCTCCCAAAATTTAAATTTGGCCAGGATACCCAATGGATTATTTTACTGCCATGGTGCAGGGGATGTGGGAGGAAATAGGTCACCCCGATCTTGTCTAAACCCAATGGAGCAAGTTTAGCCCCTTGGACTGGACTTTTGGGCCTCAGCCCCTGCGGCAGATTTGCCCACAGGTAAGAAGGCCTGGATTTTGGGAAATGGTGGGGGGTTTTTTCTCACCCTCCACCATCTCCACCTCGGTTGAACCCCTTGCCCACACGGCACTCCCCAAAGGGAAGTTCAAGGGGGAGGGCGGGCTTTTAAATTTGCCCACAGCAGATGGGTAGACTGCGGGGCAGTCTAGGGGTGGGGGTTTTTTTGCCTCCACCGGGGGCACCCACTTTGGGTTGGGGGGTGGTGGACTTGTTTCCACCAAGCGAAAACACTTTCCTTGCAACGTTTGGGAAAATAATTCATCAGTCGGGCACAGCTGAACGGGGGAACTTTCTTTTTGCCCCGAAGCTTTGGAAGACACTGTGACCTGACTCCAACCCTTTTGCATCCCCTCAAAAAAAAGAATTTTCTTTTTCGGGTTTTCACTCTTTATGGGAACCCGAATCCAAACGGGCATTTGCGTGAAAGGGGAGGGTTCGCCACCGCTTCCAAAATGAGCTAAATCTTTAAACAGGCCCATATGGGGTTTGCCTTGCAGCAAACCCCGCACACCTCCCCCCCCAAAACAGCGATCTCTGACTTCCAAATTTCTGGCATTTGAAAACCCGCTTGGAGACAAAAATCATTTGCACACGGACATTTAAGTATCCACTTTGTGCCGGAGGTAAAAAGGGTTGCAGAATGACGAAAGAGGGTGTTGGTGGCCACTCTTTCTGCACCTTTTTAAACTGAACCCTAGCACCCGGCCACCCGGGATCAAGTTCCCCTTGATCTCTGCCTCTGGACACCTTAAGACTGGGCATCGAAGACCCCCTTAGAGGAATTCAGCTGTTTATGGGGGTCAACCGGATCCTCTTCTACCAGTTTTGTAGCTTTCAGAGCTGCTTGATTGTTTTTCTTATTTTTGCATTGGAAAAGAAACGTACCATTTCGGATCTTTTATGGACTGTGGGTCTCCTGCAATACCTTTGGGAACCCCCTTCTGTTTTTTCAAACGGGCTTAGTGCAGAAATTGGTTTGTCCTGCTCCGGCTTTCCATTATTGCCAAGGGGCCAAAATCCTGACATCTTCCTTGTTTCTATATCGAACTGAGTTTTGGGCATCAGACTCCTGCGATTCCTCGTAAAATTTAAAAATTTCACTTTTTTTTTTTTTGGGGGGTGGATTGTTTGGTGAAGAACCCAATTTAAAGGTAAAAATTTTCATCTTCCCTTCCCACCCCACCAGGATCCAACAAGGGCCGGGGGCCAAGTTTCATTGCTTGCCCCCTTCCGGGTTTCAGGAAGATATACAAAAACAGAAACCTCCCAAACCCCATCCCCCTGATCATGCCCAACTCCCGGGAACAGAGAGCGACACTCAGGGGTTCCTTTGGCCAGCCGAGAACTGCCTGTTTTGCCCCAAACCCCATGGAAGGGGAAACCGGTTAAACACCCGGCCAGAAATGTCCCTCCTGTCTAAGAAAAAGTCGGGGGCCAAAATTTTGATGTGTTAGGGCGCTGGCCCTTAATCCCCGGACTCTCCCCCTCCCACAGGTCGCACCGCACGGCAAACCGGGCGGGATCTTAAGAAGCCCAACCAGAGAGAAAAAAGGTGAAAAGAGACTTGAAGGGGAGAGAAGAATAGAAAAGACCAAATAAAAAAGGGCAGAAAAACAAGAAAAGGGGAAAGGGGGTACTATTAGCGGGCCCTCCCCCTTACCACTGACATGGAAGCCCTACCAGGGGCATCAACTTTACCACGTTGTGCTTAGGCCAAAGCACCCTGACTTTTCGGGCCTAGAACATTTAAAAAAAAAAAGTATTTTTCAAGTATTGATGCCCCGCCAGCAAAGCCAAAGGATCCCAAAGGGCCACGCAAGCCCTTTCCCACCACGGCAAGGTTCAACCCCCGGAGGGGGTCAAAAATTTGGATGTGAATGGGAAAAGAGGGGTTTATGAAATTTGAAACTCTTTTGATAATTCCTTAATAGTAAACCAAAGCCGAGACATGACGGAAACGACTCTGACATGAATATGATGAACCCATGTCCTCGTTTAAAAGAGGATCAAGAAAGCTGGATCACAAACATGTAAAAGGGACTGATGGGGACAGAGTGTATTCCACCTCTAGCACCATAAGAAAGAAAGATCTACAGCAGGTGAAAAGGGCCCGGGCTGAGGGAAATGAGTGTAGTTCCACCTCTAACCACTAAGAAAGAAAGATCTACCCGCAGTGTGAAAAAAGGGCCGGACTGAGGGAAATGGTGTAGTTCCCCCTCTACACCCTAAGAAAGATCTCAGCAGTGTGAAAAGGCCTGACTGAGGAAATGAGTAGTTCCCCCTCTACACCACTAGAGAGACAACCTCATTGATCATGAAAAAACAAGAGCTCATGGAAAAGAAAGCTAGGTTTTTAAAGGTCGTGATGGTTTTGGGAACAATGCAATGGCTTTTTGCTGAAAGTTGATGAAAGGTCCAGAAGGTGAAACCAGGCTTACAATCGACCGGGAAAAAAAAGCAAAATTTTGTTTGCCTTGGTTAAAAAAGGAGATATGGCCAAACTTTTAAAAATCAACGCAAATCGGGTCTGAAGATGGCCCCAAAAATTATCTTCCCCTGAAGACACATACACTCTACCACGAAATACAGCAAAATAGTTCATTTCTTTAAATCATAATTCTAATAACTATAAAAAATGCACATCCACATGGCACATGTAAACCAATCACACTGGGAGATGGGGGGGGGGTTTGGGGGAGGGGGGGGGGTGGGATTTTTTTTCAAAATTTTGGAAATAAGAGCTAAATCATGAAGTTTATCATTTCCCATTCTCTGATTTGGGGTTGTTTGTGTGTGTGTGTGTGTGGGGTTTTGGTGTTGTGGTGTGTGTGTGTGTGTGGGTGGCGGGCGGTGGGGCTGCGAATGCTGTGTGGGGCAACGTTGTGGTGTTTTCGTCCATTTTTAGATTTCGGGGCAAAGTCTGGTTTTTCACATTTCCATGGGATGTCTTCAACCACATAGACTATAGTACTTTATTAAATATTTATTTTTGTCAAACTGTTTTCATCACCTTTTTCCACGAATTGAATGCTTTATTCACATACCCAATTTACCTTTCTACTGTTTAAGTTTTTTTCTTTGTGCTTTTTTTTTTTTCTTAAAAAACTTTATTTATTCATTTTGTCTTTTATTCACTATTTTTTTTATGTCCTGTGCTGAGACAGAAGAAGGAGAGAAGAGAGAGAGAGAGAGAGAGAGAGGGGGTTGTTTGGGGTTTTGTGTTGTGTGTGTGTGTGGGTTTTTGGGTTTTTTGTGTGGTGCGTGCATGTGTGTGTGGTGTGTGTGGTTGGGGGTGTGTGTGTGTGTGGTGTGGGGTGATGTGTGGGGGTTTTTTTGTGTTGGGGGGGAGGGGTTTTTTGGGGGGGGGGGGGGGGGGGGGGGGGATCATTTCACTGAAGAGATAGTCAGAAGACGATGTAGATGTCATTGTGGATTAGAGTGGGGGGAAGCAGGAAAAAAGTGAGGGTTTCTGTTTATTTTTTACAAGACTTTCCTTAAACCCCACATAAAAGCTGGGAGTTTCTTGATTTACTTTACACAACCCTTCCTTACCTCACTAACGCTGGCAGTTTCCTTGTATTTATCTTTTACACAGACTTTTTTTCCTCAACATAACGTTTGGGAGTTTACTTGTTTATCTTTTACACAGACTTCCTTTCCTCACATCGCTGGGAGTTTACTTGTATTTTTTTCACAGATTTTTTCCTCACATAACGCTGGCAACTTTTTTTAAAAAGAATTTTTTCCCCAAAAAATTTTTTTTGTTTTCACCAGACGTTCCTTAAAAAAAAACAAACCGGCAGAGAAAAACTTTTTTAAAACCCAACTTCCCTTTACTTAAAAAGGGGGCAAAAACCCGAGAACCCCAAAAATTTTAAGGGTAACATCGGGCGTCAGCAGCTTAAAAAGAGGGGGCAAAAACGCAAGAGCAAACTTTTAAAAGGGAACAATCGGGGCTGTCATGCACTTAAAATGGAGGGGACAAAAACAAGAGACAAAAATTTTAAGGTAACGCCGACTGCATGCGTTAAAAAGAGGGGGCAAAAGCAAGGACAACTTTTAAGGGAACGCTAAGCTGTCATGCAGCTTAAAAGAGGGGGCAAAAGGGAAGAGAAAACTTTTAAGGTAACAGCTCAGAGCTGTCATGCGCTTTAAAAAAAAGGGGGGCAAAAGCAAAGAAAAAACTTTTTAAGGGGAACAGCTCGAGCGTCATGCAGCTTAAAAGGGGACAAAAAACAAAACAAGCAAAAAAACCCTTTTAAGGTTAAAAAGCTCGGGCTGTCAGAGTTTTTAACCATTTTTCGAAGCACATGAAATTTGCTTTTTTTACTGTCTTTCACTTTTGGGGAAAACTGTTTTGCCAACTAACAATGGTATGTGTGTATGTTTGTGTTCTGATGTGTTATGATGGTGTTTTGTGTGTGTGTGTGTGTGTGGGGGGGTTGTGTGTTTTGTTTTGTGTGTGTGTGTTATTGAGAGAGAGAGAGGAAAAAGAGAGAAGGGAGGAGAGAGAAAGGAAGGGAAAAAAAACACTTTGGGGAAAGTCCCTTTACAATTTGATATTAGACTAAAGAAAAAAAAAGGGGGGGGGGGGGGGTTTGGGGGCAGAGGGTTAAAAAAAAGGTTTAAGGGTTTAGGGTTTGGGGGTTAGTGGAAAGCACGGGGGTGGGGGAAGGGGGGGGGGGGTTGGGGGGGGGGGGGGGGGGGGGGTTGGGGGGGGGTTACGGGTGTAAAATTGCCCCTTCCTGAACTGAAACCCATAAAATTGAATTTTACAACCCTCAAATATAAACCAACAAAAACAAAATCCCAAAACCCTCTCAAAATTTCCTTTTCGGGGGGGACATTAAAAATTAGATTAAAAACCCAAAGGGTCAGCAATAAAGCTGGCCAGTGCTACAGAAACCCAAAATTTAATGCTGGGGAAACCAACCTTTCCAAGTTTCTTTAAAAGGGGCCAAGTTCCGGGGGGCCCGAACTTCCCAAATGGGCTTTTTTAAAATTGGGGGCTTTGGGTTTCCCAGAGTTAACAGTAGGTGTTTTTCAAATGGGCTGTTAAGGGCTCCCCCAAGATTTAAAAACATTTGGGGGTGCTTTCAAAGGGAATTTTCAAAAAGGTTTTTTGGGTTGGGGGTTTTAAAGGGATCACAGCCCAAACCTTTTGTTTTTGTAAGGGAGGGGCCATTTTAAGCTTTTTTTCTTTTTATTTTGGTGAAGTCTTTGGAAGTTTTTCAAAAGGGGGCTTTTTTGTTTCAACGGGGGCCCAGATAAAAAAGTTGTTTTAAAGGGGTAAAATTTTGGGGCCAGTTTAAAATTTTTCCTTTCAAACGGGCATAAAGGGCCCTCCCTTTAAATTCAGTTTTGACCAAAACCCCCCCAAAACCCAATGGGGCTAGATGGGGGGGGAAACCCTTTTTCCCTTTTTTTTTCTTCTTTGCTTTTTTTTGCTTTCTTTTCGGGTGTTTTTGTTTCCCTTTTCTTTCTTTCACCTTATTGTCTTTTTTTTTTTCCCCTTTAAATCATGGTTTTTTTTCAAAGGGAAAAATATGTTATTTTTTTCCTCATTTTTTTCTTTTTTTTTAAAGACATTTTTATAGTTTATTTTCAAATACTTCTCCATGTACTTTTAAACTCATTTGGGCCTATTGCTTTGGGCAAGGGTGTGTTGGTGTGTTTTGTGTGTGTGGTGTGTGTGTTGTTGTGTGGTGTGTGTTTTCCCTTTTCCCCCCCCTTTTCCCTTTTTTCCCCTTCATTCCCCTCCTCCTGCACACAAAACCCCCCCCCCCCCCCCCCCCAAACACACACCCCAAAAACAAAACCACATTTTCTCCCCCTGTTTCCACCAATTTCCATCCAAAAAAAACCACACACACAACACACACACACACACACAAAACCCCACACACAAAAAACAAAACACCTCCCCCTTCCCCTCTTTACTTTCCCACTTTTTCTTAAAAACTCTAAAATCTTTTGGAACCCTTTTACCAAACCCCCAGGGGTGGGCAGAAACAACAGTAAGTTTTTTGGGGAAAGGTGGAATGGGGGGGGGTTCCCAGGGGGGAAAGGGGGGAGCGGGGGCATTTTTTGTTAACCCTGTTGTTCTAATTTCATGGTTTTTAAAAAAAAAAAAGGGAGCATGTCTCTAAAACTGGCAAATTAAAAGGGGATAAATTTTTCCCGCGAGGCCGAAATTTAAAAGTTTTCAAAAAAAGGGGGTTTTCATTTCAAGTTTGTGGGGTAAAAAAGTGGTTGTTTTTTTTCTTCCCGTGTAATGTCCTTTCCCCAAAAAAAAAATATAGACAATATGATTGCGGGGGGGGGGGTGGTGTGTGTGTGGTGTTGTGTTGGGTGTGTGTGTGTGAGGGGTGTGGGGTGTGTTTTGTGTTTTGTCTGTGTGTTTTTTTGAGGGGGGTTAAGTGTGTTTTGTGTGTTTTGTGGGGGATTGGGTTGGGGGAGAAGAGAGAGAGAATAGAGAAAAGAAAGAGAAAAAGGGGAGAGGGGAGTTAGAAAAGTGCAAATGCTTGAGTATTGTGGGGGGGAAAGGGTGGTTAAAAATTTCCCTTTCCCCCTTTCCCCCCCCCCCCCTCAAAAAATCCCCCTGCAAACCCCTTCCTCCCACTTTTTCAAACCCCGTTTTCCTCTCCCCCTTCCCCCCTCCCAAAAGGGACCCTCCCCCAACCCCCCTGTCCCCCTTTTTTTTTTTTTTTTTTCTCTTTTCCCATAAAGAAACAACTCCTGCACTCCCCTTTTTTTTTACCCCCTTTTTCAATGCCAAAAATGAACTTCGCCCGGGCACACTATGCACTGACAAAATGTACCCAAACAAAGAATGGTTTTTTTCCCCATTAACATTTTATAAAAGAAAAAACTTTTACATTTTTGACACTAATACACGATCAAAAATTGTCCCTTTTTTGGGGGAAAATGATTTTTTTTTTTCCCCCTGTCACAAAAGTCCCTGTCTTACCGGAAAGGTTTTATTTTTGGAAAAAGGAATTAAAAAAAAAAATCAACCCCCTGGGAAAATAAAGGGGGAATTTCCTTTTTTCATGGTTAACAACAAAATGAAAAAACGAGAGTAAAAACCCAGCAAAAAAGTGGCAGCTTGTCCAAAAACCAAGGAAATTTTATTGATTTCTAAGAAAAAGTTTTTTTAGTTTTGTCCTGACTCCAATGGGAGACAAAATAAACTATCACATCCCTGGGAAATGGGTTTTAAATGTAATTTTCCCCTCAAAATATGGGAAAAAACTGCGGGGATAATTTTAGCTGGCCAAAAGGGGATTACATTAAAGAATTTGATACAAAAATGGAGACACTCTTTTCCCCATCTCTTTTCTTTTTACTTGGGGGGGATCCTAAAAATTTGCAGTGTTTCAAAAATGACTAATTTCCACATGAAAAAAATGACTTTTTTTTTTTGGGGGTACTTCAAAAATTTAAAAATAAAAAAAAAAAAAAAAAAAATTTTCAGCACTTTTTAAACACTCTTCCAACCCTTGGGAACTCCCAACCCAAGAACTTTCTGTGTTAAAAAAAATTCAAGGAAAAACCCTTTTTTTGCAAGTGCTTTTCAGGGGAGCCCCCGTGTCATTTCAATGAAAGGGTTGTTGGGAAGTTTTCAGCAGGCCATGTTTATTTCAATGAAAGGTTGTTGGGAAAATGCCCTTCCCGCAGCCCGTGGGCCTTTTTTTAAAGAAAGGGGTTTTTTGGGAAGGGGCTTCACA
>JAMYXO010008427.1:0-10867 GCA_033310375.1 Conus canariensis
TGCAAGACGTCCTATCGTCAGCAGAAGGTTTAGTTTGTGGTGTCCTGCATATGCTGCATCACAACAGCCACACTGACCACCACTCCAATGACTCGGCAGCAGTGCAGCGCCTCCTCTGGTGGGTCACCTCTTGACAACCTGACACAGATTCTCCCACGGATTGCAGCACCAGGGCTGCAGTGAAACACACATACATGCCTACCCCTAAAATGAATTTCAGTAGCACTGATTTCAAATTTCAGTAGCACCGACTCAAATCAGTAGCATTCCTTTTTTTTTCTTTTGAGTGCAGTTCATCGGCATCACCAGTTGGCACATCCATTCACTTTCTCTTTGTATTAGACGCCATGTTTCTTGAAACTTCAATTACTTGCGATATCCGGTTTAGTACTTCCGCTTTCAAAAGCATCGTTTGCTTGAATAACTGAGTTTAATGTCCCTCTATAGCAGAAGCCGTTGGAGACATACGCTATTCGTCTGCTTGATGAAGACGGGGCTTTACGTCCCTTTTACCATTCGGTGTTCTACTTCTGCTTTCAAAAGCATCGTCTGCTTCAACTCGCGATCGTTTTAAGTAAATTTTGTTGAAAAATCTTTTTTACCGTAACGAAAAAAAAATTTCCGTAATCGACGTAGCTACTTCGTTTTTTTTTAAAAAAATTGCTGTAGAAAATACAGAAGTTCCGTTCCGTAGGGGTAGGCATGTCATGAAACACAGCCAGAATGCGACTGTCCATGGACAATGGAATGGGTGGCACGGGGGTAGCCACTGGACTGGCCCAGAAGATGAGGCATGAGGAAAAAAGAAAGAAAGAAAGAAAAGCCTGAATACTTGCCTAGGTCAGTGAATGGTGAATTCAGAGGGCTCTTCCTACCAATCACAAGCAGCTTACAGAATTTGGGGAATTACTCGGTCTGGCAAATACATCAACCTCATGATAAAACTGAAGGGAATTTAAAAAAAAACAACTTAATAAACAACTTCAGTTTCAAATCTGCAATCTTTCTCTTTGAAATCTACTTCATCTTCTCGATTATGAACAATATCAGGTGTTGTGTTTCATAGAAGAGAGGTCCAAAAGGAAATCTTTCCGAACTAAGTTCAACCATTACATTTTCGCACCAAAAATAGTTAAAAGTAATCCAACTGGTAGGAACAGCCACCGCAACTTTTATACTCTTCCAGGAGACACAGCACATCCTTGACTACTCAAGACCACAAAGCGCATTGCCATCACCTGAATTTCCAGACATTCTCACCTCCAATAATCTCCACGGTACTTGAAATGTACACTGACCATCACCAACTCTCAGGTTTCCCACTTAGAAAAAAAAAAAAAAAAATCCCTGAAATTCTAGGGCCAGCCCTCACAAAAAGGTTTCCACAATATCTCACGACATCAGTACTTTGCTAGAGAAGTGAAAAACCAGCAGTAATGCAAATTTCGCTGCCACTTTTTTTTCCCTCGACACCCTTCCTCGTCCCCATCCCTCGTCTACTTTTCTTCTCTCGCAATTTCTCATTTCTGCACTTCTTGGAAACCCACAGATTTACGGATAAGTGGGAGTGGTGACTTCCTTGATACTGAACAGACACACCGACACATGGCCATCTCCATTCACATGGTGCTAAACGCAATTGCACGGACTCACCATCACACCACACACTGCTCGGACATTATTTGCAAACACAACCCTCTCCAGACATGACTGCCAACAAACATGACAGTCAGTCTCTCACCTGTTCTGGCTCCATCCCTCTCGTCCCACAAGCGACCCCGACCTCTTCACCCCACACGCTCCTACCAAACACATCCCACAATCCCCTCACACTTCCACCAACCACCTTCTTAACCCCCACAACCACCCTCACCCACACAACTCTCACAAGCAGCCTTACATTTGTCCCCCTTTCTCCCTCCCTCTCCCACACTCACTAGTATTGCTCTTGTCCACCAGGTGGTACACCTCTCCGGATCGTCCATGCTCCAACAGGAAGTAGATGGCACGGACACACATCTTCCACGTGCACGGTGTTCATCCAGCAGGTCTCTGGTCCACAACACCTGTGGTCATGAACGGCACTTCGCTGCACTTCTTTTTCACTTCGTCCGACTTCCTGCCCTGTATTCATTCTCCCTTCCCTTCATCCAATGTTCCCTCCCCCTTCCCTTTATTCACTCTGACTTCCTTCCTTTTCCCCAACTTCCCTCCCCTTCAATGCAATATATTCCACGGCACACCTTGCTTTCCTTCGTTGCACTTCCCTCCCTTTGGCTGCAGTTCCCTCCCTTTGGCTGCACCTCCCTCCCTTTGGCTGCAGTTCCTCCCTTTTGCTGCACTTCCCTCCCTTTGGCTGCAGTTCCCTTCTCCTCATCGCACATCACCTGTCATTTCTGACCCTTTGTTGCACACCATTTCATTTGGTTTCCTTTCGCTGCATGTCCCTTCACTTATTATTATTATTATATTATATTGGGTATTTATATAGCGCCTTTCCTCAGTCACAGACCAAGCTCTAAGCGCTTTACAATGAACACACTACCTCACTCACTCAACGGGCTGCCTACCCAGGTAGAGCCGGCGAAGAGCAGCCTACTGGCGCTCATTCAGTCATTTCCCGTACCATTCAAATATCAGTCACTCATTTTCATTTATTCATTTATTCCTCCAGTTTCTCACATAGGATGCATGCGATGTTTATACGTGTCCTCCATTTCCACGGTACATGATGGCACACGATAACAGTAAGTGACAATTTTTGTGGCTTGGTAAGAAATACCAGGCGGCTATCTTCAATCTACATCAATTTTGCCAAGGCAGGGGGAACCCCCCTGGTCGCGATTTCGTGTTGGAAGGACTTAGTGCCCAACAACTTCACATGAGGAAACAGTGACATTATGGGCCCTCATGAAAAAGCTGTCCGACTCCAACTCTCATTACCATCATCACTTCACTGCACTTGCTTTCCACTTTACTTCACTGATGCCATTTGCTGATGGTCATGTCTGTGTATTAACTCTCTTCAGTTCTTTCCCTTGAATTTCGATCACCTGTGATTGACAGTTTTCTTCCCGGAATTATGGTATTTAAACAACATTTTTTTTCCTGTTAGCAATATATCGCCTAAGAAACCCAAAAATAGACACAATCATCACAAAAATATTATTATTTTAGAAATAATGCGCAGAATGTTACGAAAAAAAAATGAACATCCGTCATGCAAAAATCTCAAAAAACTGTTGAGAGTTAAGAGAACTACTGTGTGCCACCCGTGTGGTCAGCTTGGTTTGTTGTTGATAATCATGTCAGTATTCAAGAAAAAAACTTTGGAATTGTACGCTGCTAAGTACTGATACTACACTCTGATCCTAGCCAGAAGGCCAAGAAGCAATTAATTACATGCGTTCAGTTTAAATTTTTGGTAATTGTGTATATATAAAAAAAAATTGATATTGGACGTAGCTGACTTAACCTTTTGATAGCAATTTTTCCTACCAAAAGTCCTTTTTAGATATGCTTACCTGTTCAAACAAGCGTTCAGTTCTATTGGCATAACTCACATCTTATCAAATCAGGTTCAAAAAAAGGAAAATAACCACACTATATTTTGAGGGAGAGAGGGGAGCTAATTAAAGTCTCTCATCACCACTACTTAGTTCCTTCATGATCTCCCTTGCTAAATGAACTACTTCCAGCAGCACGCTTCAGTTTCTGCACCTTTCCTTGTGTCTGTGGCTTACAGACGACTGCACTCCATGCGGTCATCTTCATTTGTTGCCTATATCATGTCATGTGGCTTACAGACGACTGCACTCCATGCGGTCATCTTCATTTGTTGGCTACATCATGTCTGTGGCTTACAGACTGCATTCCATGCGGTCATCTTCATTTGTTGCCTATATCATGTCTGTGGCAACACAAGACTTTCATACTGCAGGCAGTCAACTAGTAACTCTACATTACCTTATCTTCTCTTTCGTGTACCCATAGATGGCGCCGACCAACAGCCTTGGGGTCAACCCCTGACGGTCCCCTGGGCCGTAGACGATGGCAGGGCGAACGATGATGTGTCGCAGGTCAGGCAGGTCGCTGGCCAGCATCATGCTCCACGCGCAGTTTATGGGTGGGCTAAGCTGGTCCACGGGTCTTTTTTACCGTCCTCCGCTGCAGGCTTCTGCCCACCAAACATCACCAACAGGCAAGGAGAGTTAGTTCCCTTGAAGGTAAATGCTTGGGTCGCGATTTGTGTTGGAAGGACTTAGTGCCCAACAACTTCACATGAGGAAACAGTGACATTATGGGCCTCATGAAAAGCTTGTCCCACTCCACATTTGCTACGGACCCAAAATAAATACAGCTCTGGGCTCCTGCTGACGTCTGTTTGATGCCATCATTCCCTGCACAAATCAGGCACCATTTAAGCCTCTACAACTGAAAAATAGCTGTCACTTGAGTTGATCTGTTCAAATTCTGCAAGGCGCCATAACTAAGGGAGATCAGTTTTGCAGCATAGGCTCCGAACCATGTACCAGGTTTACCCAGTCAGTGTCAAAGCTGAAGAGGTGCAGTTTCCATTTCTGACGGCGACCATGCACAGCCCTGCCTGCGGAGCATCTCCCACAAGGCAAGATTGAGACATGACTGCAATGACAGCATTGTGATGTTGGATACATGGCTCCCTCCTGGGGATACCGGGGGGGGGGGGGGGGGGGGGGGGGTCTTTTGTACAAATAGTTCCCCTCCTTCTGGACATTCTGTGCTAGTAATGTCCCCTTTTCCTTTCGCCCTCAGTAACTCTGTCTCCTCCTTTGCTGTACTGTCGTCTACTGTCCTTTCTGTCTATCATATCTTTTATCTGTCTTTTTCCACAACCTCTTCCCACAAAGTTCTGCAGTCAACGAAGTCGGAGTGAACTGACTATCCTCTCGAGTATAGTGCGAGTATCCCAACAGGGTAAAATCGAGTTCACACGCTACCAAATACTGGAAGGCTGAAGAAGAAGAAGAAAAAGGATACATGGCCAATGAAGTGATTCAGATGCTCACTGTCACACGCACATCATCACCTCCTCCCCAGACACCACTTACAGAAAAACACATTAAGGAAGCAGAGTTGTCTACCTTTTCTGAAGAGGCCATCTGTGCCGCTGGACAGCTCCATGTACATCTGGACTCCACAGCGAGCCGCCAGTCAGGGCACAATTCTCGCTCAAACCGTTACAATTCCTCATGGTACACCTGCACAGTATGTTCTCCATCACTGATATCTTATTTGCAAAACCACTGACATCGTACACGTAAATTGATTACTTCATACACGCACATTACAGACATTCACATAACTCGCATCGTACGCATACACCACTCACATCACATCATATAAACCATCCACATCATTCTCGAAATTCATGAAAAGGTATATGTTCACTGTCTTGTTCTGTTGCCTCAGACACACACACACACACACACACACACAACACACACACACACACACACACACACACACATCTCTAACCTAAAATACCTGCATGTATCTCCAAGACGCCCTTCCCCCAAGTTTCCCACCCTCCGTCCCCCTCCCAATTCTTTTCCCAAACAATACACTCCTGGACAAAAAAACAAAGCAGAAAGACATCAGAAAAACAAAGACAGACAAAGCAGAAAAGATACGCGACAGAGAGGAAACAATGTCCCCTCTTCCCGTTCCTCCCACTATGACAAGAGGGCCAGACTATGACCAGAGGGCCAGACAATGACAAGAGGGGCAGACTATGATGAGAGGACCAGACTATGACCAGAGGGCCAGACTATGACCAGAGGGCCAGACTATGAACAGAGGGCCAGACTATGAACAGAGGGCCAGACTATGACCAGAGGGCCAGACTATGACCAGAGGACCAGACTATGACCAGAGGGCCAGACTATGACCAGAGGGCCAGACTATGAACAGAGGACCAGACTATGACAAGAGGGCCAGACTATGACCAGAGGGCCAGACTATGACAAGAGGACCAGACTATGACGAGAGGGCAGACAATGACAAGAGGGCCAGACTATGACCAGAGGACCAGACTATGACGAGAGGGCCAGACTATGACAAGAGGGCCAGACTATGACAAGAGGGCCAGACTATGACAAGAGGGCCAGACTATGAACCAGGGGGGCCCAAAGACTATGACGAGAGGGCCAGACTATGACAAGGGGGCCAGACAATAACAAGAGGGCCAGACTAATGACCAGAGGGCCAGACTATGACCAGAGGGCCAGACTATGAAAAGAGGGCCAGACTATGACAAGAGGGCCAGACTATGACAAGGGCCAGACTATGACAAGAGGACCAGACAATAACAGGGGCCAGACTATGACCAGAGGGCGACTATGACCAGAGGGCCAGAACTATGACAAGAGGGCAGACTCACGCTTCACTCTGTCCGTACTTGGTCTCGGCCGCCCAAGTTCACCACGTAGTCAAAGGGACCACTTGTCGCTGGCAAACGCATTTTCCACGGAGGCTAAAAACCAGAAGTAGTTTTCAAAGAATTATATCATCAACAGCTCCTGTTCAGGGTTTTTCATTTAAAGTATTCTTGAAAATGCAATTCCCAAATAAGTATACCCTGATGCATGCGCGCACCAACGCCGCGCCACACACATGCGCGCACACACACATGCATAACACCACACAAACACACACATGCACACACCCCACACATACACGCACGCCACACCACACGCAGCACTCACACACACAAGAGCGTGCGCACACACACACACACTTTTGTCATAGCAAAGCGTCCACGTAAATACACAATATTAAGATTTCATTGTATAAATATTTTCCCAATACACTATCAACAAAAATATGTCTACATACACAACAAAAAAAATCAAGATTTCATTGTACAAATTAGTCCCTTTTACACACACAAAACATCAAAGAATTCACACACACACCACTACACGCGTACACTCAAAGATTTCTTTTTTTACATGTATGACATACGTACATCACATGACTTCACAGTGCATGTACGACCACATGTCAACCACACCACAAAAATATCACTGTGATGAACATCAGTTCACAAACACAGCCACAAAAAAAGTTCATTGCGTACATATGGCCACACACACAACACCACATCAACTGTATAAATTGAACATATACACAAATACATCAAAGATTTCATCCTATGTATATGGGGCACATTCACACATTTACAATCCACATAAACAACATCAAAGACTTCATCGCATGTTTTTTCTCATGCCTCACTTGTCTGTGCAGGGGGTGATGTTGGTATTGCGTGTATGGTTTTGTTGTGGTGGGTGGTGTTTGCGATGATTTTTATTTATGTAAAAGCAGGGCTTAAAACATAGGAGGAAAAACCACGAAACTAAGGGGGCCGGGGGGCATTTTTTCCCCCCCGGGGGAAATTTCACTCAGTGCCGACATTTGACAGTGCTTCCCGAACAAAATTTATCCCAAGGCTTTTTCCCCCCACCGTAACACACTTCCTTGAGCACATTTGCCCAAGCTAAACCTGGGGCAGTGACTTTCGAAGGGAAGTCTCCGGACTTTTTCGTCAAATTTCTGAAGGTCCACCTCCCATTTCCACTTGTTTTTAACTGAAGAGTCGCACAAGTTGACCCGCTTGAAACAATGTCTTTTCCGCTCCCCCATTTTGTTTTTTCCCCAAAAAATCCAACCGGAAACTTCTTCCAAGAAAAATTGGGGCCATAACTTTCCGCTGTTTGCTATGAACCTTGCAAGCCATCACGGATGCCTTTCTCCTTTCCGTTTTTTTTTTTTTTTTTTTTTTTTTTTTTGGTTACAAAACCGAAAAAACGCGGAATTCCACCCAGATGGGGCGTTTTTAAGCCCCCGGTAAGAGTAACTGTTTTTTTTACTGCATGTACTTGTGTATGAAAGTGTGAGAACTTCTTACTATGTTGATGGAAATTTGGGAGCTTTTGAACTCCCACGCGATCGTCTTCAAAAGCAGCCCCAACCCAAAAACCCCCAAAACCACTGTGTCAAGCTACAGTTTCTGCAAACACGCCTGAAAAACCCCACCATGCACCACAGTTGTCAAAAATTTGGGGGGGAAAAAAAAAAACCCCCCCCCAAACCCCCCGGGGTTTTTAAAAACCCCCCCCCAAAATTTTTTTTAAAAAAACCCCAAAAAAAAAAACCCCCCCTTTTTTGGGGGGGGGCCCCCTTTTTTGGGGGGAAAACAATTCCCCCTTTTTTTTTTTCCCAAGGCCCCCCCCCCTTTTTTTAAAGGGAAAAAAAAAAAACCCCCTTTCCCGGGGATTTCCCCCCCTTTTTTTTTTGGGCCCCCCAAAATTTTGGGAAAAAGGGGGGGGGGCCCCCCCCTTTTTTTTTTTTTTTTTTTTTTCCCCCGGGTTTTTTTTTTTTTTTTTTTTTTAAAAAAACCCGGGAAAAAAGGGGAAAATTTTTTTGGGGGAAAAAATTTTTTTTTAAAGGGGGGGGGGTTTTTTTTTGTTAAAAAAATTTTCCCCTTTTTTTTTAAAAACCCTTTTGGGAAAAAAACCCCCCCCCTTTAAAAAAATTTTTTTAAAATCCCAAAAACCCCCAAAAAAAAAGGCCCCCAAAATTTTAAACTTCCGGAAAAAAAATTTTTAAAAAAAAAGGGGGAAAAACCCCCCCAAACCCCCCCAAAATTTTTTTAATTTTTGCCAAAAGGGGGGCCCCCCCAAAAAAAAAACCCCCCAAAAATTTTTTTAAAAAAAAAATTTTTTTTTTTTGGGTTTTTTTAACCCCAAAAAAAAACCCCCCAAACCCCCCCCCTTTAAAAAAAAAAAAGGGGGGAAAAAAAATTTTAAAGGCCCCCAAAAACCCCAAAAAAGGGGGGGGGGGGGGGGGGGGGGGTTTGGGGTCATATCCCCGAAAAGGAAAAAACAAATTAAACAGTTAACCCCTTTTTTGTTTTCAAATGATTTTGCCCTTTTACTAAAAAAAAATGGGTTTCAAACCCCCTTTTTGGGCGGGAAAGGGGGCGCCTGTCAGACTGATTAAAAATAACCCCTTTCCCCCTTCCCCTATTCTTTTTTTTTTTTTTTTTTTTCCCCCCAAAGGAAAAGGGATAAAATTCAATCAGGGGGTTTTAAACAACAACCTTTAAAAATTTTAAACACAAAAATTTCATGGTTAATCCTTCAAATCCTCAAATGCCCCCCTTTAAAACAGCAGTCAAAGGGTTAAAGACTGTTTGGGTAGTCTTAAAACCCATATTTGGAAAAGACTGAGCTTTCCCAGAAACCTAGCCATGGTTTCCCGGGTTTCTCACCTTAACGAGCTTGGGGGGGATAAAACCACCTGCCACTTAACCTTGGGGGCTACAGTTCCTTTTTAAAACCTTTAAGAGTTGGGGAAAAACACTAAGGCCCCGATGCCTTTGGGGGCTCACCTTAACGAAACTTTGGCGGAAAACACTAGCCCAAGCTTGGTTTTATCTTAAAGGCTTTTGGGGGAACCCAGCATGCTGGGAAAAACCGGGGGAAAAAAAAAGAATTTCCTGATTTCCAAAATTTTAAAGAGCTTTGGGGGAGAAACATCCATAATGGCCTGATTTCTCACTCTTAAGATTAAAAAAAAAAAATTAAATGAAAAAACATTTACATCAACTCTCTTCAGTTTTTTCCCCTTTGGAATTTTGTCACCGGTGTCGCGGTTTTCTTCCCGGAATTATGGTATTTAAAAAACATTTTTGTTATCTGAACCCAATTTATCCTGTTAAAAAAAAAACCCCAAAAAATAGAAAAACATTCTTTCAAAAAAAACATTATTATTTTACAAACAATGCACGAGGGTTACAAAAAAAAAAAAAAAACTTTGTCTTTGCAAAAACCCGGGAAAAACCTGTTGAGAGTTAAGGAAATCTCAAATGAGGCTGGGGAACATTTAAACTTTACGAAAACGAACAACGGGGTAACTCCTGCCCCCGTGTTAAAACAAATTTTCCCACACCCCCAAATAACTCCAAACGAATGCAGTGACGACACCAAATCCCCTGCAAGAAATCCCAAAAAAAGGGGCACAGGGAAAACAAACGGAAGACACCCTTGTTTGTTCTGTGGGAAAAAAAGAGGAGGGCATCCCCCGGTTTTTTCTGCGTGCTCTGTGTGGCATTTGAGCTTTTGGGGAAATTGAGGTCCCTAAGCAGGATTAAATTTGGAATTTTAAAGGGGGTGTGGGAGTGGGTTTCAATAATTTGGTGTTAAAACAATACTAAAACAAGGGGCCCTTAAAGAAACAAGCAGACGTGGTGAATGGAAAAGGTAGTAGTACAAACCCCTCTGCACCGGTGTACAATCTTTAAAAAAACTGTGAATGGAAGGTAGAAATTTGTACAAATTGCAAAGGTTTTGTTACAAATTTTTCACTATCTCTGAAGGGGCAGGTAGTAAATAGTACCACTCTGCACAGTGTGTACAATCTTCCCCTATCTGCTGAATGGAAGGTAGTAGTACCCACTCTGCACAGTGTGTTCAATCTTCACTATCTGTGAATGGGGCAGGTTTGTAGTTTGTACCCCTCTGCACCCGTGTGTACAATTTTCACTATCTGCTGAAGGGGCAGGTAGTAGTAGTACCCTCTGCACGTGTGTTCAATCTTTATATCTGCTTTAATGGACAGGTAGTTGTACACCACTTTTGGGACATTTTGTCAATCTTCACTATTTCTGAATGGCAGGTAGTAGTAGACCCACTTGCACAGTTTGTACAAAACTTCACTATTGGGTGAAAATTGGAAAAGGGAGTAGGACACCACTCTTTCACAGTGTGTACAATTTTTCACTATCTGCTGAATGGACAGGGGGTAGTAGTACCACTCTGCA
>JAMYXO010008428.1:0-10866 GCA_033310375.1 Conus canariensis
TTTTTTTTTTGGGGGGGGGGGGGGGGGGGGTTTTTTTTTTTAAAAAAAAAAGGTTTTTTTTTAAAAAAATTTTTTTTTTTTTGGGTTTGGGGGTTTTTGGGGGTTTTTTTTTTTTTTTGGGGGGGGGGTTTTTTTTTTTTGGGGGGTTTGGGTTTTTTTTTTTTTTTTTGGGGGGGGGGGGGGGGGGGGGGGGGGGGGGGGGGGGGTTGGGGGGGGGGGGTTTTTTGGGGGGGGGGGGGGGGTTTTTTGGGGGGGGTTTTTTTTTTTGGGGGGGTTTTTTTTTTTTTTTTTTTGGGGGGGGGGGGTTTTTTTTTTTTGGGGGGGTTTTTTTTTTTAAAAATTTTTTTTTTTTGGGGTTTTTTTGGGGGGGGGGGGTTTTGGGGGGGGGGGGGGGGGGGGGGGGTTTTTTTTGGGGGGGTTTTTTGGTGGGGGGGGGGGGGGGGGGGGTTTTTTTTTTTTGGTTTTTTTTTTGTTTTGGGTTTTAAAAAAAGGGGGGGGGTTTTAAAAATTTTTGGGTTTTTTTTTTTTTAAAGTGGGAAAAAGGGGGGGGTTTGGGGGGGGGGTTTTTTTTTTTTTTTTGGGGGGGTTTTTTTTTTGGGGGGTTTTTTGGGGGGTTTTTTTTTGGGGGGGGTTTTTTTTTTTGGGGGGGGGTTTTTGGGGGGGTTGGGGGTTTTTTTGGGGGGGGGGGGGGGGGGGGGGGGGGTTTGGGGGGGGGGGGGGGGGGGGGGAGGGGGGGGGTTTTTTTTTTTTAAAAAAAAAAGGGGGGGGGGGGGGTGTTTGGGGGGTTTTTTTTGGGGGGGGGGGGGGGTTTGGGGGGGGGGGGGGGTTGGGGGGGGTTTTTGGGGGGGGGTTGGGGGGGGGGGGGTTTTTGGGGGGGGGGGGGGGGGGGGGGGGGGGGGGTTTTTTGGGGGGGGGTTTTTGGGGGGGGGGGGGGGGGGGTTTTTTGGGGGGGGGGGGGTTTGGGGGGGGGGTTTGGGGGGGGGGGGGGTTTTTTGGGGTTTTTTGGGGGGGGGGGGGGGGGGGGGGGGTGGGGGGGGGGGGGGGTTTGGGGGTTGGTGGGTTGGGGGTTTTTGGGGGGGGGGGTTTTTTTTTGGGGGGGGGGGGTTTTTTTGGGGGGGGGGGGGGTTTTTTGGGGGGGGGGGGTTTTTTTTGGTTTTTTTTTTTTTGGGGGGGGGTTTGTTTTTTTGGGGGGGGGGGGGGGGGGTTTTTTGGGGGGGGGGGGTTTTTTGGGGGGGGGGGTTTGGGGGGGGGGTGGGGGGGGGGGGTTTTTTTTTTTTTTTTTTGGGGGGGGGGGGGGTTTTTTTTGGTTTTTTTTTAGGGGGGGGGGGTTTTTTTGGGGGTTTGGGGGGGGGGTTTTTTTTGGGGGGGGGGGGGTTTTTTTGGGGGGTTTTGGGGGGGGGGGTTTTTGGGGGGGGGGGGGGGGTTTTTGGGGGGGGGGGGGGTTTTTTTTTTTTGGGGTTTTTTTTTTTGGGGGGGGGTTTTTTTTGGGGGGGGGGTTTTTTTTTTTTGGGGGGGGGGGGGGGGGGGGGGGGTTTTTTTTTGTTTGGGGGTTTTTGGGGGGTTTGGGGGGGTTTTTTGGGGGGGGGGGGGGGGGGGGGTTTTTTGGGGGGGGGTTTTTTTTTTTTTGGGGGGGGGTTTTTTTTTTTTTTTTTTTTTTTTTTTTTTTTTTTTTTTTTTTGTTTGGGGGTTTTGGGGGGGTTTTTTTGGGGGGGTTTTTTTTTTTTGGGGTTTTTGGGGTTTTGGGGTTTTTGGGGGGGGGGGTGGTTTGGGGTTTTTGGGGGGTGGGGTTTGTGGGGGGGTTTGGGGGGTTTTTTTTGGGGGGGGGGGTTTGGGGGGTTGGGGGGGGGGGGGGGGGGGGGGTGGGGGTTTTTTTGGGGGTTTTTGTGGGTTTTTTTTGTGTGGGTTTTGGGGGGGGGGGGGGTTTTTTTTGTGGGGGGGTTTTGGGTTTTTTTTTTGGGTGGGGGGGGTTTTTTTTGGGGGGGGGGGGGGGGGTTTTGGGGGGTTTTTTGGGGGGGGGTTTTTTTTTGGGGGGGGGGGTTTGGGGGTTTTTGGGGGGGGGGGGGGGGGGGGGGGGGGGGGGGGTTTGGGTTTTTTTTTTTTTTTGTTGGGGTGTTGGGGGGGGGGGGTGTGGGGTTTTTTGTGTTTGTTGGGGGGTGTGTTTTTGGGGGGGGGGGGGGGGGGGGGGGGGGGGGGGGGGGGGGGGGGTGGGGGTGGGTGGGGGTTTTTGGGGGGGGTGTTTTTGGGGTTTGGGGTGGGGGGGTTTTTTTGGGGGGGGGGGGGGGGGGGGGGGTGGGGGTTTTTTTTTTTTTTGGGGGGGGTGGGGGTTGTGTTTTTTGTTTTGGGGGGGGGGGTGGTTTTTGTTTGGGGGGGGGGGGGGGGGGTTTTTGGGTTTTTTTGGGTTTTTTTTTTTTTTTTTTTTTTGGGGTTTTTTTGGGGTTTTGGGGGGGTTTTTTGTTGGGGGGGGGGGTGGGGTGTTGGGGGGGGGGTTTTTTTTTTTTTTGGGTTGGGGTTTTTTTTGGGGGGGGTGTGTGGTTGGGGTTTTTTTGGGGTTTTTTGGGGGTTTGGGGGGGGGGGGGGGGGGTTTTTTTTTTGGTTTTTTTTGGGGGGGTTTTTTTTTTGGGGGGTTTTTTTTTGGGGGGTTTTTTTTTTTTGGGGTTTTTTTTTGGGGGGGGGTTTTTTGGGGGGTTTTTTTGGGGGGGGGGGGGGGGGGGGGGGGGGGGGGGGTTTTTGGGGGGGTTTTTTTGGGGGGGTTTTTTTTTTTTTGGGGGGGGTTTTTTTTGGTTTTTTTGGGGGTTTTTTTTTTGGGGGGGTTTTTTTGGGGGGGGGGTTTTGTTGGGGGTTTTTTTTTTTGTTTTGGTTTTTTTTTTTTTGGTTGTTGGGGGGGGTTTTTGGGTTTGGGTTTTTTTTTTTTTTGGGGGTTTTTGTTTTTTTTTTGTTTTGGGGTTTTTTTGGTTTTTGGGGTTTTTTGGGTTTTGGGTTTTTTTTGGGGGGGTTTTTTTTTTTTTTTTTTTTTGGGGGGTTTTTTTTTGGGGGGGTTTTTGGGGGGGGGGTTTTTTTTTTTTTTTTGGGGGGGGGGGGGGTTTTTTGGGGGGTTTTTTGGGTTTTTGGGGGGGGTTTTGGGGGGGGGGGTTTTTTTTTTGGGGGTGGGTGGGGGGGGGGTTTGGTTTTGGGGGTTTTTTTTTTTTTTGGGTTTTTTTTTTGGGGGGGGGGGGGGGGGGGGGTTTTGGGGGGTTTTTTTTTTTGGGGGGGGGTGGGGGGGGGGTTGGGTTTTTTGGGGGTTTTTTTTTGGGGGGGGGGGGGGGGGTTTTTTTTTTTTTTTTGGGGGGGGTTTTGGGGGGGGGGTTTTTTGGGGGGGGGGGTTTTTGGGGGGTTTTTTTGTTGGGGGGTTTTTGGGGGGGGGGGGTTTGGGGGGGGGGGGGGTTGGGGGGGTTTGGGGGGTTTTTTTTTTTTTTTTTTGGGGGGGGGGGTTTTTTTTTTTTGGGGGGGGGGGGGGGGGGGTTTGGGGGGGGGTTTTTTTTGGGGGGGGTTTTTGGGGGGTTGGGGGGTTTTTTGGTTTTTGGGGGGGGGGGGTTTTTGGGGGGGGGGGTTTGGGGGGGGTTTTTTTTTTTTTTTTGGGGGTTTTGGGGGGGGGGGTGGGTTTTTGTTTTTTGGGGGGGGTTTTTGGGGGGGGGGGGGGTTTTTTTTTTGGGGTTTGGGGGGGGGGTTTTGGGGGGGGGGGGGGTTTTTTTTTTTTTGGGGGGGGGGGTTTTTCAGTACAGACCCATAGCATCGGCTGTGGTGCTCAGAACTAGGTCAGCTAAAGCTTGTTCAGAAAAGCTGAAGGGGACCGCTCCCTTGGTAATGGCATACTTTATTTAATGGGGACTGGCCCCTTGAATGGCAATATATGACAGGCTAGAAGCAGACTACTATGGGTCAAATTTTCATTGTTGAGGATGGTCCGATGAATGACGCCCTTTGAAAGGTTAGAAGCAGAGAACATAGGTAAAAGTTCATGCAGTTGTATTTTTTATTTATGTTGCTCTATTTTGAAAAAAACTAGTTCCATGCCTAAAACACGTTGTTGCGGGGGGGATTCACCGGGAACATTTCATGTTCACTTTGTATCGGGTCCTCCTTGGCAGTGAGTCAGGCGAGAAATGTTCATGTTCCTTTGTTTCGGCCCTTTTACTGGGCAGTGAGTCAGACAAGAAATAGTTTGTTCATGCTGTATGGGGCCTTACTTGGCAGGGGAGTAGACAGAAATAGTTATGTTCATGCTGTATCGGTCCATTTGGGGCAGGGGAGTCAGACAAGAAATAGTTTATGTTCATGCTGTATCGGTCCTTCCCTTGGCAGTGAGTAGAAAAGAAGTTGATCTTTTCTGCTGGCTATTACTCAATACATAAAAGGACCACTGGGGGGGGAAACGCTTTGGGACTCACAGGTATCCGGGCCCCGGTTAAAATGTTTCCCCCCAATCCAGCTTATACTCACTCCTGGGATGCAATGGTCGAAAATGGCCGGGGGAGCGGCCAAAAGCAAAGGCGGGTGTGTGGCTTTTTATGAACACCCATGGACGACACACCGTAAACAGCAGTTCAAAGCATGAAACATCCATGACTCTGTTGTCCACGCCTAGCCTAACACACTCCTTTGGTCCCACATCAGTAAATTTACATAGCACAGGCGGACCACACACAGATCTTCTAGCACCACCTAGTCAGCAAGACACAGGGGAAACGATGTTTAAAAACCAGTTGGATGCCTCAAATTACGTGCAGTGTAAAAAATGCAGCAGAAAAATTTTCCTATTCTGTTTTGGCGTAGAGAGATCATTCCATGGGATGGGGGGATCAGTGATGTAAAAAGGAGGCAGGAAAGAAGCAAAGGGGGAGACCACAGACCAAATGCTTTCTCGTTATGGGACTTGGGAGGGATCCAAAAGGAGACATCTCAGGCCAAATCATGAACACGCTGTCAGGCTCACTGATGAAAAAAGAGTTCGATGCGGGAATTGTCCATGGCTCTGTAGTCAATGCCCCCAAAACGTACGTTTTCAGTGCTGGTGCAGGTGGTTGTCCATGGCAGAGGCAGAAAGGAAAACGTCAACATGTGTCGGGAATCCAACACGCCGATGGGGACACTGACATTAGAACATTTTTGCACGGAAAATTTCATTGTTGTGTTGTGATGCCTGATCCTGTACATGCTCTATGTTACAGAAATGATTCTGGATGAGAATGAGAGAAGCCACAGGAAAAACAGACACAGTAGTATAAAAAATATTATTGAACAAACGGGGAAAAAATCATCGTTGAATTAAAAAAAATTTTGGGGCACAAAACAAAAGTACTTGCTCGCCAGGATAAGTTCATTTTTTGAGATACAGGGGCGACAGACAGACAGACAGACAGCAGGGCAGACAGGACAGACAGGACAGAGGGACCCGAGAGACAGAGCAGAGACAGAGACAGAGAGAGTGGTGAGTGAGAGAGAGAGAGAGAGAGGAGGTGAAGTGAGGAGTGAGTAAGTGAGGGGAGTAAGTGAGATCGAGCGAGCGGAGAGAGAGAGTGGAGAGTGATGTGAGCGAGAGAAGAAAGAGGAGAGAGAGAGAGGGGAGTGAATGAGTGAGGAGGGGAGAGCGAGAGAGAGAGTGAGGAGTGAGAGAGACAGACCGGAGAGTGAGTGAGTGGGGCGAGAGGAGAGAGAGAGAGGAGAGAACGAACGAACGAAACGAACGAAATTTGTTTAAATGAGGGAAAGAGTGAGAGGAGAGAAAAAGAGAGTGAGTGGGGGAGGGGAGAGCAAAGCGAGCGGAGAGGAGAGAGAGAGAGAGAGAGGAGGAAAAAGGGAGAGTGAGTGAGTGGGGTGAGAGCGAGCGAGGAGGAAGAGAGAGAGAGAGAGGAGAGGAGAGAGAGAGAAAAGAGAGAGGAGGGAGAGAGGAGAGAGAGAGAGAGAACGAACGAATTTGTTTATTGAGGGAAAAAGAAAAAAGCACATGGTAGGCTTGTTTGCTTTCTTGCCTCAAAAAATGAAAAAAAAAAAAATTTTCAAAACAAAAGCCACCCCCCAAAACCCAAACATTAACCAAACACCCACCTGTCGCACAATCATTTCCAAAGCACTTACACACCAATGTTTATGATGACAAATACCAATTTTTAAACGCAGTAACAATTGTACCCATGTTAAATGATTTAAAAAATTTTAAACATTACAATTCAATATATACAATCGTACATACTAATATGCATTGCAAACATTACATCTATCGAATGCATGATCTGAAATGATAGAAATACGAACAGTTAATAATCACAATCGAAACCCAATATGATAGTAAATCAATATTAAAACCCAAAGGGAATCTGTCCGGAAGGGGGCCTACAGCACACATTTTTGAGCCTCCAGATAGCCGAAATTTCCCCCTTTCCTCTCTATCCGTGTTCTCTGCAAACCAATTCCATCCTCGCCCCTCGTCACAAAACCCCCCCTCACCCATCTACCCCCCCGTTCACACCAACCCTATAAAAACAGAGAGAGAGAGAGGAGATGGAGAGAAAAGGGAGAGAGAGAGAGAGGAGAGAGAGATGGAGGAGAAGAGAGAGAGGCCGGATAAAAAGAAATATTTTTTGATAAAAAAGATCAGGAGATGCTGTCATGTATTGGGGCATAAAGTGTGTTTGATATTTGTTTTTAAGACTGGGGAGGCTTGTTTTAATCGAATAAAAGTTATACAGAATTCCATAAGCAGCCATTTGAGTACAACAATTTGATTTAAACAGATCTATTCCGGAAGAGGTACTTTTATTTTGAAAACATGACGAATCTTCTTCATTTCGAATTATTTTTTCAAAGCCATGGGCACGGTCGGAATTATTATACATAGATTGCTTTGTTGTAAACTAGTTTTCCCTTTTAGAGGGAGAATCCTAAATGTTTATAATCTGGAAAGTAGGGGAGAGGGCTTCAGGGGATCAGTTTTAAAGGCACGTCTTTTTGTAAACTGAATAAAAGGTTTTAAAATATTTTCATTGCGGAATCCCAATTGTTGAGGCAAAAGTTTTATAAGATTCAACATAGACATGAAGAAAAACTTTGTCTATGTTGATCTAAAAAGTGTTTATTCTGGAAATTGGTAAATCTTTCGGACACTTTTTTACAATAACGCAAATTTTTTTGACGTTTTGTCTGGTAGTAAAAAATTTTTTTTTTTTTTGGGGGGGGGGGGGGGGTGGTTTGGAAATCGCGTATGATTAAATTCAGACCATCCCAATAACTTGTTGATACTTTTTGTAAGGAAGGAGAGAGAGAGAGAGAGATGAGGAGAGGGGAGAGAGAGGGGAGAGGAGAGAGAGAGTTCACGTTGAAATAAAAATTCTTGTGCACAAAATATAAATCGTTACTTGATTTTCCTAGGGTAAGTTTGTTTACAGAGAGAGCGAGAGAGAGAGACAGAAAAGAGAGAGAGAGAGGGAGAGAGATGAGAGGAGAGAGAGAGAGAGTGAGAGCGAGAGAGAGGGGAGAGAAAAGGGGAGAGAGAGAGAGTGATGAGTGAGTGAGTGAGAGATGTGAGTGAGTGAGTGAAGTGAGTGGGGTGAGAGCGGGGGAAAGTGAGTTGATTTAATGGGGGTTTGAGAGAGAGTGGGGTGAAATGAGTGGGGTGGGGGTGAGTGGAGTGAGAGAGGGTGAGTGAGTGAGAGCGAGAGAGAGAGAGAAAGGGGGAGAGAGAGTGACTGAGTGAGTGAGTTTTAGAGAGAGAGAGGGGAGTGGGGTGAGTGAGGGGAGAGAGTGAGTGAGTAAGTGACATAAAATATTACTGAGGGAGAGAGAGGAAGAGAGGAGAGAGGAGAAGAGAGAGAGAGAGGAGAGGTTCACTGTTAAAATAAAAACTCTGGTGCACAAAAAATAAATCATTACTTGATGCCTGCGGTAAGTTTTTTTACCCCACACACACACCCCACACCACACACCCACACACACCACACAACACACACCACACAAACACAAAAAAACACAACACACAACACACACACACAAAAAACACACACCACACACACACAGAGAGAGAGAGAGAGAGAGAGAGAAGAGAGGGGGACGTATGGAAATTATTCACAGAATATATACCTATTACCCCTTTGGGCCTTTGATTGCTTTGAATAGATAAATGACAAATCTTCTCTTTTAATATCTTCAAACTTACAAAATCATTAACAACGTGAGCTTCCAAAAGATAAAGGTGTTTGTGAATTTTGTGTGGTTTGAAAGGGCTTTGTTAGAAAAAAAAGATTTTTGGTCACATTGTATGGGCGCAGCATGAAGGCCCCCACAATTCAGCTCCGTATGGCAACAGGGGGTTTATGTACAGAAAACACTTTCCAAAACAGTCCTAGACTCTCACGTAACGATGGCGGTTTGGTCATCAAACACAATATTGCACCTTTCCTCTCTTTATTTTGTGTTTTGTTTCAAAGGCAAGCCGTTGTGAAAAACAGAAATGGGACAGACAGACAGACAAACGAAAGGGGAAGAGACAGAGAGAGAGAGGGAGAGAAGAGAGAGAGTAGAGACGGGGAGAAGAGGAGGAGAGAGAGAGAGAGAGAGAATAAACGCGACAATACAAAACCAAGTGGAAGTGAAGGAAAAAAATAAACAAGCTTAAAAGAAACTTCTCTCTTAGACTTGTAGACTGGGGGAGTTCTTATTGGACCGGGCCCAAGGAGAAGATAAGCTTGAGGCGGGGGGAAAGGGCCCTGAAGGGGAGAACGGGGAGCTGAGGAGCCGACTCGAGGCGCGGGGGGGGCGAGAAAAAAACGACTGGGGGCGGCCCACAACGACCTGGAGCAACAGGGCCCCGCCTCTGGACGTACGTGTGACGGCGTGAGGGGGCCCCCCAAAACCCAAAGGATGAACGGGCCGCCGACTGTGCTCGAAAGTGCCGTGGACTTTTTTCTCCGGGCAGGGGGCCGGTGACGGTCAAGCCGGAGGACATCGAGGTGGCTCATCGCTCTGGGAGGCCAGTGGCAGGGGGGGCGGACAGGGGGGGTGCAAGGCCTCGGCCCTTTATTCTAGTGCGTTTTTTTTCAAGAAAAGTGAAGAGGAGTTGTACTTGAAAACAGAAAAAAACCTGAAACAAACCGGATTTAGTTGCTGAGGTTTTAAACCCCATGCTTAACTAAAATTTTTAAAAAAAGCATCTGAAAATCGGGACGTTGTCCCTGGTCGTAAAACGGAAAAATTCTGGAAAAGTTAAAAAACGGACTGGTGGTGCCCCTATTTTTTCAGTGAGGACCCAAATGAAACAATTAGAAAAAAAATGACTTTTAAATCGCCCTCTGCTTGAGGGACTCCGTGCCCTACAAAAATCAAAACAGTCATTGGTGGTGTACTTTTTTGTGCTTTAAATTTTTCCATCAAGGTACTGTACAAAATTAAAATTTTTTAAGTCATTTATGTATAGTTTCTTTTTCTTTGTGTGTTGTACATGGCGTATGTTTTTTTTCCGTACAATTTTCATTAAAAAAAAAAAAAAAACCCCACACAGCTTTTTACGTTTAGTCGCGGACCAGGCTCCCTACACTTTCCATCGGTCCTCTCCACCCTCATCGCTGGGGGAAAAAAGAGGGAAAATAATGGAGTAGACCCCAATAATAGAGTAGACCCCCCCCCCAACCCGTCTCCTTGGCCCCCCCCCCACGGTCTGCGTCCACCCCCTCCCCCCCTTTTCCGATTCTTTTTACTTTGGGTCAGTCTTCAATTTTGTCGATATTTAATGAAAGACGAACGCATGTATGTTTTGGCAGTGGTGGTTGAACTGCCTTTATGCCCGTATGATTTAATTATTGTGTACATAAAAAAAAAAGAAACGATGTGGGGGGAGTGAGCGCGCGCGCGCCGCCCCACCCCACACACCCCAACCCCCACAACACACCCACACACACAACACACACCCCACACACAAACCACGCCAATAGTATGTAAGCAGCAAAGGACGAAATTGGGCCCTACATGGCGTGATTGGGGGTTTTTACGGTTAAACGGTGTCTATCCGGGGGGGGGGGGGGGGGGGGGGGGGGCTGGGTTCTTTTTTGCCCACCATTTCTTTTTTTTTTAGGTATGTGACATTCATTGTGTGTTCTTTGTCTGAAATGTTTTTGTGAATTTAAAGCGGTGTGTAGGTTATGTTGTCAGTATGGTAACCCAGGTGGGCCCGCTGGTTTTTTTTTGCAATTGGATAGTAGGGGTTAACCCTGGATTTGGTTTTTTGTCAACGTTTTTGGGGGGGTGGTTTCACCGTGGGGTTTTATGTATGGGGGTTTTTGTTTCATGCATTTGTGTGTCTTGTTTACATTTGTGGTAAAAATTTAAGTAAGGTCCAAATTGCCATGAATGCCTAATATTTTCTTTAGATTGCATTTTATGTTGGGTTTTTTTTTTAAAAAAAAAAGGTAACTATGTACATTGACTATGTGCATTGGGGATCTTTCGCATACAAAGGGTTTATATTTGTAATTTCAGGCTCTTATGTTTTTCCCTTTCCCCCCATTTTTCTTCCGCTTCTTCCCTTTTTTTTTTTGTTTTTTTTCCTCCCCCCCTTTTCCCCCGGTATCCAAAGCGTCCCAGCATAACGTAATGGGAAACTGAACATAGACATGAGTTTCTTTTGTGATGCAGTTGTTTTTTTTGCAGTTGTTTGAATGCAGAAAGGAGGGGATTGTTTGTTGTTATTGCTGTTGTTGTAAGAAGACGGGGTTCATGTCATGTATAAAGCTTTCTGTTTCAAAAATTATGTCACACACACACATACACACAAACACACACACAAATCGCGCGCGCGCGCGCAAAACAAAACACACCACACACCCCACACCACACAAACACACA